>CM038728.1:1598427-1648427 GCA_021613375.1 Megaleporinus macrocephalus
ACAGTGAGTGGAGGTCCTGTACGGTCAGTGGAGCTGATACAGTGGACAGTGAGTGGAGGTCCTGTATGGTCAGTGGAGCTGATACAGTGGACAGTGAGTGGAGGTCCTGTACGGTCAGTGGAGCTGATACAGTGGACAATAAGGCAAAGCTGAGTCTGTGAATGAGTCTAGAAGGCCGCGTCGTCCAATCACGTCAATGGAAACACTGCTGCGAGCAGTGATTGGCTGGATCCGCGCATGACGCGCCGCCACGGGAAAACAAACAAGCTGTCAAATTAGTGAGCTTGTTATTCACACGTTATCATATTTATATTCCGTTTATATCGGTTATTGATCATATTTACCACAAACCCCGTTATTCCGGTGCTTATCTACAGCCTGTACCGGGTTCTGTGGGTGGGCGCGCGGACCCCTTCCTTTCACTGTTCAGCCCAAACTGGGCGGCTTCAAAGAACTTTTCTTTTTAAACCTCCTCCGTTTTACTGCGTCCGAACTGCTGCGAACTGAACTAAAGCCCCCAAACCCCCGCCAAACGACCCCCGACGAGGAGAACCAACTTGTTTCGTGCCGCGGGTTCTCGAGTCGCGCTCGTTGTTGTTGTTGTCGTTAGCTTAGCCGCCTCGCTAACGGCCACATTCACAACATGCACGCGCAGCTGCGGCTGCAGCACGCGACATGGCAGCGGCGTTCACGCGCAACAAAAACAAAGCGCTCGCGCCTCGTTCCTCCTCTCTCTCTTTCTTTCTTTCTGTTCTCTTTCCGTCCGTTCTGAGAAAGAGGCGCGGAAACACGTACCTCAGAGGCTCTGCTCGCGGAAACCCGTCGCTCCAAACTCTCCCGTTCCGTGTTGTTAATTCAGAAAACAGGAGGCTGCCATTGCGCTGCTGACGTGGGCTCGTCACGTGACGGGCTCGCGCTTCCAGTCATGTCGCGCGCTCGAGACTCGCCTTCCTTTATTCAATGAGCTGCTGTGAGGCTGTCATGGTGGGCGAAGACGATCTGCTGTGAGGCTGGGTTTAGACCAGAGGAAGCCCTTAAAACATAAGTCCACATGACCAGAGGACGTTCCTCACAACAGCAATAGACTTAATAACCCATAATAGTGAGATTCTGTTAAAGTATCTGATCATTAATCCAACTCCTCAGTAGTAACAGTCCTCGAATCCTCTCAGGAACCTGAAAACAAAGCCAGCTAACAGAAAACAGACGGGACTTTAGTCTTAGTTTCTCATACGTACAGATTTAGATGTTTCTGTTCTAATTCCCTCGTTCCACCTTAAATGGAGAAGGAACTACATTCTGTGGCCTGCTGAGTTAATAGTAACTACTACACTGTTTAAGGTGGAACGGAAAAACTGAAACACACAAACAGCGACTTCACTTAAAGGCGAGGCTATCAGCTAAAATAAGCTCAGTTTGATCCTCAGTTCTCAAGTTTATGACAGGAAATATACAGTATTTTCATTTGTGGCTGAATTACAAGAGTGAAAAATCAAATATCTCAGAAGTTTCTCTGACAAGGTGCCACGTTTTCTGTGTTTTATTAGCCTGATGCTAATCGCACAGTAGCTGTCTTCTAAGAAACGTTAGTCAGTTTGTGTTTAAATTTCTCCGTTCCACCTTAAATGATGCAGCGGTTACTTTTTCTAAGGTTGCATTGTTTAAGGTGGATTGAGAACAAACAAACGAACGCACCTTTATTTTCTGTTAGAGACCTGAGGTGAAGGCTATCGGCTAAAACTGAGCTCAGTTTGACCCTCAGTTCTCATGTTTAAGAGAAGAAGTATACAGTATTTTTATTTGTGTCTGATTTACATGAGTAAAAAATCTAATATGTCGAAAGCTCCTCTCACAAGGCACGGTTTCTGTCTTGTTTGGCAACATTTTTAAGTTAAATGAACCCATTTTTATTAGCCTGATGCTAATCGCACAGTATCTGCGTTCCAAGAGGCCTTTAATCGGATTTTCTTTCATCAGTTCTTGTTTTAAGTTCTCCGTTCCACCTTAAATGAAGGAGGAACTATATGATGGGGCCTGATGAGTTATAGTAACTTCTACACTGTTTAAGGTGGAACGGAAAAACTTAAACACACAAACAGCGACTTGACTTAAAGGCGAGGCTATCGGCTAAAATGAGCTCAGTTTGATCTTCAGTTCTCAAGTTTATGACAGGAAATATACAGTATTTTCATTTGTGGCTGAACTAAAAGAGTGAAAAATCAAGTATCTCGGAAGTTTCTCTCAGAAGTTTCTCTCAGAAGTTTCTCTCAGAAGGTGATGCGTTTTCTTAGCCTGATGCTAATCGCACAGTAGCTGCGTTCCAAGAGGCTTTAGTTGGTTTCTCATTTGTCAGTTCTTGTTTCAAGTTCTCCGACCATTACAGCGATCAACTCTGACCAATACAGTCATCAACCCTGACCATTACAGTGATCAACTCTGACCATTACAGTGATCAACTCTGACCATTACAGTCATCAACCATGACCTTTACAGTGCTCAACTCTGACCATTAGTGTTCAACTCTGACCATTACAGCGATCAACTCTGACCATTACAGTCATCAACTCTGACCATTACAGTCATCAACTCTGACCATTACAGTCATCAACCCTGACCTTTACAGTGCTCAACTCTGACCATTACAGTGATCAACTCTGACCATTACAGTGATCAACTCTGACTATTACAGTGATCAACTCTGACCATTACAGTCATCAACCCTGACCTTTACAGTGATCAACTCTGACCATTACAGTCATCAACTCTGACCATTACAGTCATCAACCCTGACCTTTACAGTGATCAACTCTGACCATTACAGTCATCAACCATGACCTTTACAGTGCTCAACTCTGACCATTACAGTGATCAACTCTGACCATTACAGCGATCAACTCTGACCATTACAGTCATCAACTCTGACCATTACAGTCATCAACTCTGACCATTACAGTCATCAACCCTGACCTTTACAGTGATCAACTCTGACTATTACAGTGATCAACTCTGACCATTACAGTGATCAACTCTGACTATTACAGTGATCAACTCTGACTATTACAGTGATCAACTCTGACCATTACAGTCATCAACTCTGACTATTACAGTGATCAACCCTGACCATTACAGTGATCAACTCTGACCATTACAGTGATCAACTCTGACTATTACAGTGATCAACCCTGACCATTACAGTGATCAACTCTGACCATTACAGTGATCAACTCTGACTATTACAGTGATCAACTCTGACTATTACGGTGATCAACCCTGACCATTACAGTGATCAACTCTGACTATTACAGTGATCAACCCTGACCATTACAGTGATCAACTCTGACCATTACAGTGATCAACTCTGACTATTACAGTGATCAACTCTGACCATTACAGTGATCAACCCTGACCATTACAGTGATCAACTCTGACTATTACAGTGATCAACCCTGACTATTACAGTGATCAACCCTGACCATTACAGTGATCAACTCTGACTATTACAGTGATCAACCCTGACCATTACAGTGATCAACTCTGACCATTACAGTGATCAACTCTGACTATTACAGTGATCAACTCTGACCATTACAGTGATCAACTCTGACCATTACAGTGATCAACTCTGACTATTACAGTGATCAACTCTGACTATTACGGTGATCAACTCTGACCATTACAGTGATCAACTCTGACCATTACAGTGATCAACTCTGACTATTACGGTGATCAACCCTGACCATTACAGTGATCAACTCTGACCATTACAGTGATCAACTCTGACTATTACAGTGATCAACTCTGACCATTACATTGATCAGCTCTGACCACTGAAAAATATGCACTTGCAACAGATACACATAGCATGTTTATTAAAGTAGGTCATTGTGCCAAATATTATCTCCAAGTTCAACAACATTTGGTATTAATTTCTACTTTCAACTGAAAATCTGAACGACTCTTCCTCGCTTTTTCTCGATTACTAACCTTCAACGTTTCTAATAACCAACTTACCAACCTTCGAGAGAGCAGCCAGCTCTTAATTTTGATCTTTAGGTGGAAGAACTGAAGATACAAGACCTTTATATTACAGCAAACCATATATGGTTCATTAGAGAAATATAAAAATATAGATTATACAGATTATACAGAGCTGTAATAACAGTATTAATACCTCTACATCTTTTTCTAATATGATTGGTGTACAACTGAGGGGCTCTGATATGATTGGTTACCAACTGAGGAGCTCTAATGTGTTTGGCTTGCAACTTACAAGGTCTGATATGATTGGTGTACAACTGAGGAGCTCTGATATGATTGGCTTGCTACCTACAAGGTTTGATATGATTGGTTTACAACTGAGGGGCTCTGATATGATTGGTTACCAACTGAAGGGCACTGATGGGATTGGCTTGCTATTTACAAGGTTTGATATGATTGATTTACAACTGTGGTGCTCTGACATGATTGGCTTACACTTGAGGAGCACTAATATCATTGGTTTACAATTAAGCAGCTCTGATATGATTAGCTTACAATTACGAATCTCTGATATAGTTGGCTGAGGACCTCTATTATGATTGGCTTACAGCCTAGATGGTCTAATATGATTAGATGTGGGGGTTTCTATGTTTCATATTACCTTAGAGGCAGCGCTTTATTGGAGCAGCAGGAGCGCCACCTCCAGGTCACCACTTGTTATTCGAATGAGAGATTTAAATCATTTACTTCGGAAGGCGTGGCTAAGTAACATGTGGGGGAGTCCAAGGCCCCCGGAGATGACTACTATAGTGAGTTCTTCTTCATTCAGTTTCACTTTGATGATTTCCACCAATGTTTACGAATCTCTTTTGGGTGTTCCAGTGTATTTTACTGAGGTTTAGATCTGCTAACACCCACAGCAATCATATTATTGTGTAAGGAAGGTAGAAAAATGAAAGATTCTTTTTAGTTTGATAAGCAAAAAAAGTATTTTATGTGGCTCTTTAGTACCAGGACGCCTAAACTGTTTGTCATAAAGGGGTAAAATGCATTGTCTATGGTGGGCCGGTGCTCAGAAAGACACAAATGAACAATACACGAATGAAGCAGGTAGGTGGGATTCAGAGCAAGTCTTAAAAATGTATATAGAGAGAAATCAGTGATCGATAAAATGCTGATTTTGATTTTGAGAACCTAAATGTAAAGAAATAGCTTAATAAATGAGCTCAAATGAAACACAAATTAACAATAATTAAACATTTTTATATTTTGCAGGCCGTGTGCTTCATTCTGCATCTCATGGGGGGAGCTCTTTCTCGGTTGGTATGAAAACCTGCAACCGCAGTGATCCTCAGCGGACAGGTGACCCCTGGTCTGCATCATTTAGTACAGCTAATCAGTCATTCAGTACAAGCTATTACTGTCCTAAGATTTTATTTTTATAATCCCAAATTAATCAAACAGCGCAAGTGCTCTGATATTTTAACATGCGACATACAAAATATACAAATAAGATCATCATAGAGTCATAATATGCTAATTATTTACACAGATACGTTATCGAGCACACACACAAGTACACAAGAGTCCAGACACAGACTACAACGCAACAACAATCCGTATTCCCTTAAAAAATAATAGGAATAATAATAATAATGTATTATTATTAGGAATAATAAATACATTAGCTGGAGCAGTTTGACTGTTTATCCACAGTTAATCCACATTAGACAGCAGAGTCTGGCCCTAGTGTCTCAGAGAGATGCCCACTGCAGGACAGGAGCCTGGAGGAGGTAAACTGCAGCCACCGACAGAACCTGGATGGTCCAGCTATTGGTCAGCATTCCATGGGCATCACCTGGACAGAGCAGAGAGAGGATCAGTGTATGAGTGAATGCAGGTTTCTTTAAATTATGAACTTGTTTTTTATTCACGCCCACAGTTAGTTTGTACAGCTGACCGCTCATGTGCCCGTACGCTGTCAGTCATTGTGTTACTGATGTAAATGATTTCCTACATTCAAAAAACATTTCATCTGCTTCTGTAAAACTGTGACTTATTCCCAGAAAACAGAGTGAGTGTGTACTCACTCAGCTATACAGGCTCCACCCACAAACACACGCTTCTGTTACACCTGCCAGCACAGGTGAGCTTTACACAACGCGCATGTAGATTTAGAGAGAATGTCTACTTTCAAATTGCTGCTCATTTTGGATTTAATGTGAATATTGAATTTTTAATTAGAATATTTAATTAGAATATTGATCATCTATTTTTTAGAATATTGTCATATTTTGTATAAATATTTATCTGAAAAATAACAATTTCTACAAATATTAACCCAATAGCTGCTTACCTTAAATATTTACTTAGTATTTAAAAAGTATTTTATTTTCTGTAAATATTTACTTAGTAGTTTAAAAAATTGTAACTTTTTCTTTAAATATAAATACATTTCTATACATTTCTTTATTATATTATATTATATTTATTATATTGTATAATTATAAATAACTAAAAATTATAGTGGTTAAAAAGTAAGTATTAACTTAGTAGTTTAAAAATTATAAACTTTTTCTTTAAATATTGACCTAATGCCTTAAAAATAATTATAACTAACTATAAATATTAACTACATCTTACAATAATTTTTAATTGAATAGTTTGAAATAATAACCCTTTTCTATAAATATTGACCTGATATCTTAAAAATAATAGCTTTCTTTATAAATATTCTTTATAAATAGTTTAAAAATATTTTTTCTGTATGTATTTTCTTTGTAGTTTAATAATTATAAACTTTTCCTTTAAATGTTGACCTAATGTTTTAAAAATAATGACTTTGTCTTAAAATAACTTTTAATTTTTAGTATTTTCGCAATTTTCTTAATATTAACATCTTAACAAGATTTTGTCATAAGGAGAACATTTTGGCACAACTGTTAAGAGAGTAAAGATAGTAAAGACAGTACAGATTGTAAAGATAGTAAAGGTAGTAAAGACAGTACAGATTGTAAAGATAGTAAAGATAGTAAAGACAGTACAGATTGTAAAGATAGTAAAGACAGTAAAGACAGTACAGATTGTAAAGATAGTAAAGATAGTAAAGATAGTAAAGACAGTACAGATTGTAAAGATAGTAAAGATAGTAAAGACAGTACAGATTGTAAAGATAGCAAAGATAGTAAAGACAGTACAGATTGTAAAGATAGTAAAGATAGTAAAGATAGTAAAGACAGTACAGATAGTAAAGATAGTAAAGACAGTACAGATTGTAAAGATAGTAAAGACAGTAAAGATAGTAAAGATAGTAAAGACAGTACAGATTGTAAAGATAGTAAAGACAGTAAAGACAGTAAAGATAGTAAAGATAGTAAAGACAGTACAGATTGTAAAGATAGTAAAGATAGTAAAGATAGTAAAGACAGTACAGATTGTAAAGATAGTAAAGACAGTACAGATTGTAAAGATAGTAAAGACAGTAAAGATAGTAAAGATAGTAAAGACAGTACAGATTGTAAAGATAGTAAAGACAGTACAGATTGTAAAGATAGTAAAGACAGTAAAGATAGTAAAGATAGTAAAGACAGTACAGATTGTAAAGATAGTAAAGACAGTACAGATTGTAAAGATAGTAAAGATAGTAAAGACAGTACAGATTGTAAAGATAGTAAAGACAGTACAGATTGTAAAGATAGTAAAGACAGTAAAGATAGTAAAGATAGTAAAGACAGTACAGATTGTAAAGATAGTAAAGACAGTACAGATTGTAAAGATAGTAAAGATAGTAAAGTATTTTTTAAATGTAGAGAAAACGAGGAACTATTTTAAAATGTCAGGTCATTATTTTCATGTAATAAGTTTTATTTTCAAGAAAACAAGTCAATGTATTTTTGAGAAGGTCATTATTTAGACATAAATCTAAACATTCCCTTCAAAATTCTTATTTCTTAACTACTAACTCTAATTCTGTGTAGTTGTTTTTTGATTGATACTAGTTTCAGCCGGTTCAGTTCAGTACTGCAGCGTTCTAAGCTGGAGAGTACTCCCAGTGCAGTGACTGTAACTAAACACAGTGTTTACAGTGAGCTGGGGGCTGCAGCTTCTCTCCAGGCTGAAAGGCAGTCTTTGTGAAACGTGTCCAAATTAGCAGCAGTGCCCACATGACTGACCTTCAAGGTTAAAATGTGCTGGTCAGTTACATAACGTCTCATATTCTTCATAAATATAATCATTATTTTTATTAATGCCATTAAATACAGTATGTGGTGCACAATACAAGACATCTGAGCTTAGTGTGAGTACAGTCTAGAAGAGGAGCATGGGTAGATTAACTATCTATCTATCTATCTATCTATCTATCTATCTATCTATCTATCTATCTATCTATCTATCTATCTATCTATCTATCTATCTATCTATCTATCTATCTATCTATCTATCTATCTATCTATCTATCTATATATCTATCTATCTATCTATCTATCTATCTATCTATCTATCTAGGCTGTAAAGCTCCCAGCTTGGCAGCATGTGTCGTCTGACTCTCATGTCTTCTGGTCTGTGAGGTTTGAGGCTGGTGGTCTGCTCAGGCCTGGTATGAGCTTATTTCAGCAGGTAAGATCTTGTTAGTGTATAATCCACACAGTAGCTGTGTTAGGAAATGTTCTGTAATGGGAGATTGCTTAAAATAGACATACTCTACGTTTTGCATTTTATTTTCTCCTTTCAGGTCAACTTATAACATTTCTATAGTTTTATATACCAAAAAGAATTGATTGCTCTATTAACCATGAATAAGTCATATGGCTGCTCATTGAAAAAGAGTCCAGGCTGAAAAACCCTTAAACAGTGGGACCTGAAAGTTTGTGAACGCCTTCGAATATTCTATATTTCTACATAAATATGACCTACAACAAGATCCAAAGTTCCTTAAAGTTCTAAAAGTAGAAAAGCAGAAATATGTGAACCTCTAGGATTAGTAGTTCATTTGAAGGTCAAATCACAGTCAATGGGACGGTGAAGGTCACATCTTCATAACCGTGTTTGTGGAAGTGTATCATGTATCCCCAACAAATGAGATTGTGAGGAACTCAGAAAACGAATTGTTGATGATCATCAGGCTGGAAGAGGTTCCAAAAGCATCTCTGAAATCTCAAACAATCCACATCAGACAGACTGGAGGAAATCCAAGAGCAGTGTTAGCTTCCTCAAAAGTGGTCCACCAGCAAAGATCACCCCAAGAGTGAAGCATGTAACTGTTGGTGAGGTCACAGAGCAGCCCACAAGAACTTCTAAGCAGCTACAGGCCACAGGGTAGTGTACATGAGTCCAACATCAGGAGAACACTGAACAACACTGGTGCACATGCTCCAGGAGTAAGTCCATAAGTGTTCTTTTATAGTTTTGATCTCTTCACAATTATTCACTAATATTATTACCATTAGAACCTGGACAGGTGTGTCCAGCCTTTTACCTGATAGTGTCTGTTCTGAAACTGTATATACCCAATCAAACTCCTCCTGAAGGTCAGCACACACTTCACAGACTGTGAGCGTGTAAGTGAGCGTGTAGGTGAACGTGTAAGTGAGTGTGTAAGTGAGCGTGTGAGTGTGTAAGTGAGCGTGTAAGTGAGCGTGTTTGAGTGTGTGAGCTGCTTGTCACTGATACTCACTGCGCACACATTCTGCAGCATGTTTGTAGATGCCCATCTTCTCACTGTCCTTCACAGAGGCCAGCTTCCTCACGTTCACCTCACCTGCGGACAGTGTTCACACAGATCAGATAAGTCTGATTGAAAGGATCTATCTATCTATCTATCTATCTATCTATCTATCTATCTATCTATCTATCTATCTATCCATCTATCTATCTATCTATCTACATTCCTATATATCTATCTATCTATCTATCTATCTATCTATCTATCTATCTATCTATCTATCTATCTACATTCCTATCTATCTATCTATCTATCTATCTATCTATCTATCTATCTATCTATCTATCTATCTATCTATCTATATTCCTATCTATATTCCTATCTATCTATCTATCTATCTACATTCCTATCTATCTATCTATCTATCTATCTATCTATCTATCTATCTATCTATCTATCTACATTCCTATCTATCTACATTCCTATCTATCTATCTATCTATCTATCTATCTATCTATCTATCTATCTATCTATCTATCTATCTATCTATCTATCTACATTCCTATCTATATTCCTATCTATCTATCTATCTATCTACATTCCTATCTATCTATCTATCTATCTATCTATCTATCTATCTATCTATCTATCTATCTATCTATCTATCTATCTATCTACATTCCTATCTATCTATCTATCTATCTATCTATCTATCTATCTATCTATCTATCTATCTATCTACATTCCTATCTATCTATCTATCTATCTATCTATCTATCTATCTATCTATCTATCTATCTATCTATCTATCTATCTATCTATCTATCTATCTATCTATATGTCTGTCTGTCTGTCTATCTATCTATCTATCTATCCGTCTGTCTATCTATCTATCTATCTATCTGTCTGTCTGTCTGTCTGTCTGTCTGTCTATCTATCTATCTATCCGTCTGTCTATGTATGTATGTATGTATGTATGTATGTATCTATCTATCTATCTATCTATCTGTCCGTCTGTCTGTCTGTCTATCTATCTATCTATCTATCTATCTATCTATCTATCTATCTATCTATTGTATGCTGAAGACATGTCAGGTGGACAGCAAACCAAAAAAATATCTAGCTGAGAGCAGCTCTGTGGCCAGAAGCTGACCACTGATGGAGATCTAATAGATGACTAACACAAACTGCGTCAGCAGATGGAAGTCTTTCCCGTCCAGTCTTTTAAGTCCAATGACTGAAAGAAAAAACTAAATCTTGCCTTAAAATAAACATTTTTTAAAAATCTATGTTTAGCACAGGCATACCAGTGAAACCTTACAGCAGTGTTTCTCATTCATATTTCACCTCCGTTATTAGGAACACTTTAACACTCAGCCATGACCACTGTGAGGAGGCCAGATACCCTCAGTCATCCACCACTATGAGGAATCAGTCAGTTAATCTATATTTTACTGGGAAATCATTTGAATATGACCCTCTTTAATACGGCCGAGCAGTTACAGTTAAAAGGATTGAAAGAGAAATTAAAATGAAATCTGATCAATTTAATTGAAACATTTAGACAATAAACCCAAACATGATGCATGGTAATAAAAATTAAGAGAACATATAAGATTTAATTAGTAAATAAATAAAAACACTAATAGAATTAAAATAAAAAAATAATAAGAAATAATAATAGGAATACAATAAACTACAAATTATAGTAAAAAAAGCATAAAAATATTCATAATATTAAGTATTATAGGAGAAGACTCTGTTATCGTTGCAAAATGTTCACATAATTAATTTCATAATCGGATTTCAAACTTTGACAGTCCTTGTATTTCAGGTGAAGCCTAGATTTGTTAATATTTTGAATAAAAGATACAAATTTAAAAAGTTTGTATATAAACTGTTTTGTTTATGTTTATGGGGTGCCAATATTTGTGGTGGGCACTGTATGTGGCGTGACATCACAAAAATGGTGAATTCAAAACAAGTTGTTTTCACATCTTAGTTTCCAGGTATGGACTGTAGGAACTGGGGAGTGAACTTAACTCTATTATTTTAATATGGGTATTTTAATATGTGAGTTAATGAAGCCTCTAACTCTGTTCAGTATAAGCCACTTAGAAACATTATGCTAATTAGAGATGAACAATCAGAATCAAAATAAATAAATACATAAAACATACAGTAGAAAGTAGAAAATCAAAGATTTAGAGTGAAATCTGCTGTATGTGACATTATATATAGAACAATATCCTGAATGTGATGATTTCACCCTCACTGTACGTACGGACTGAACAACAGAGTCTCTTCTGAAAGTACGGCTCAGTAAAGTCTATTGTTTTGCTTTTGTTTTTGCTTTGTTTGAATCCACCCAGCCCTCAACTGAGCAGAAATACTAGAGCATGCGACTGACAGGTGTTCCTTGTTGCTCAGGTGTGTCCTGTAACCAATACAGCTTGGAATGTCCTGAAACATAAAGCCAGCACTAGTGCACTAACAACCAGACATCAGCAGGTCAGTCAACAGCAGTTGATGAAGGGAACTTCGTGAGAGGCGTGAATAAAAACCCCAAAACAGTCAGTCAGTGGCATCACCACCGGCCTCCAGAGGACGAGGATCACAATCTTCAGTTTGAGCAGAAATTTAAAGGCCATACCACACGAGCCAACCACTCATCAGCTACCAGATTGGACTTAACAATGAAATACAAAGCCTGAAAGGTCTGGAATACCATTTTATGGACCAAGAGTGGTGGAACGTGTGAAGAAAGAAAGGATCAGCCCACGATCCCAAACATACGAGCTCTTCAGCGAAGCATGGTGGCGGTAGTGTCATGGTTGGGGCTTGCATGGCTCCTTCTGGAACAGGCTTGCTATGTTTTAGACCCAAGTGAGCAGGAAAAGCATGAGTTCTCTTAAACAGGAAACTGAAGGAAGACCCCCAAGCCCCCGCCTACACCCCCAAAAAGCAAACAATGACAGAACGATTAGTTAACGCATTACATTAGTGTGACGTACTTAATGTACTTCCTGTAATTTCACTCACCTAGAAATCGGTTGGTCTGCCACCAGAGGTACCATGTTTAAACCAGGGGCCATGTAGCGCCCTCTAGTGGTCCCCAGCCCATTTCGTATTGGTTTGGTAACGTTACTAAGGGTGTAGGAGCAGGTCTGACATTGGGGGAGGACACATTTGCTAATATGAGTCAAAGCCCACCCTATCCCCTAAAATATTAGCTATAAGCTGATTCCACTGTAGGTAAGGTAGTAAATCACTGTATGTATAGTGATGTAGAACAACATTTGTGGAATAACAGTAAATTATAAATAAATAAACAAAATACAACATTATCTGTATGTCTGATTATTATTAGATAAATCCAATTAAAGATCACTTTACACGCTAAACTAGATACTCCATATTACATAGTACTGCTGTCAGAAAACGTTTAAACTATACATGCAGTGTCTGGATTATATACACATATAACTTAAAAACAATTATTATTTTCTTTGGTATTCATGTTTTCTGACTAGACTAGACTAACATTAATGTTAGACAGTAAGGCTGTGTCCCAAACAGCGCCCTCTGGAACATTACATACTGCACTACTGAGAGCACTTCTAACGCTGGCGTCCTTTTATTAATTCATTTATTCATTAATTCATTTTATTTATTATATTTTATTGTTTTATGTATGTAGTGTAGTAGCAGTCTGCAGTTTGGGGCGTGGCCAGAGAGTAATGTAACTTACACTTTACACTTAATGTGACTAAAGTTAATATAAACGTTAGCTAACCCAAACCCTCCTAGTCTGTTACCATAACAACACATTATACTATCTATACTATACTAGGCATCTCAACCCAAGCCTTAAAGTGAAAGACCCAGACCACCTAACAACCAGAGCACAGCAAGAGAATTCCGAAGGCTGCCACAACGTGCTCTCCTACGCCAATGAACGTTATTAAAATACAGAGAATTTAAAGATTAATAGACGAGCTTATAAAATAAACGTCCTTGGGGTGCTTTCACAAGTGTGGACGTATCCCATCAGCAAATTTAGCTTTCAGTGATTAACCAAAATAAACAATCTGATCTTTTTCAGACTTTAGTACTCAGATTCTCAGTGTCAGCACTTATGCTTTGTAGGAAACAGGTGGTGTGTTGGGTGGTACAGGTTTAGAACCCCTAGTGTAGCATATCTAAACATCAGAATCAGGAAATAATCACTGGAATTCTGATCTATGGTCTCATATTCATCCTTCGGAACCCGATTCTGTTCAGTTTATACCAAAAATCAAAGACGTCGGCCTCGTTTTCCGAGAAGACGGTATACAGCGTATGCGGTAAGCGGAGCCTCCTGGAGGTCAAGTAACAGTACAAAACAGAGTTTTCTCAAACAGAGCCTAATGTCCTTTCACATCACCATGCCGACCCTGATTTATCTCCAATAGCGCGCACAAAGAAGTATCAAGTTATTTTCGGATATATCGCCACCTGACTTCTTGTAAAACTGTCACTCAGTGTCTTTGTCTCGGTGCGGTGTGTCCCCAGCGCTCTGAATGACTGTAAATGTCAGTCCCAAGCATATACTGTAACCATCAGACGATACAGAATAATATAGGATCAGATTTCAGAGTCTGTTTACACAGAGAACCAAAATGAATGTCTACAAGAGTCTATATATCATTAGACCATCCAGTGGATTAGACTAGAGTCAGACCTTGGAATCAGTTTCTAATTAACCCTATGAAGAAGTCACAGTTGTCTGCAATGACTAATGCGTACTGTATTAACATGTTTACAGTTTTTCTCAGTCGATTTGGTTCATTTCTCAAATCAGAATTGAATTTATCAAAACTATTCATTCAGTCTCCACGTCTCCTCGTCACTGGTGAACATAATACTAGCGTTTCTTGGTGTGTTCCACATTTTGCAAATGCTTTTGTACAATCATGTAAATGGTCATGTACAATTGTCTCCTGTTTTAAGTGGAGCTTTTACACTTTATTATTAAATATTAATCAGTATTAATGGAGTAAGTAGAGCTTTTACACTTTATTATTAAATATTAAACAGTATTAATAGAGTAAGTAGAGCTTTTACACTTTATTATTAAATATTAATCAGTATTAATGGAGTAAGTAGAGCTTTTACACTTTATTATTAAATATTAATCAGTATTAATAGAGTAAGTAGTGCTTTTACACTTTATTATTAAATATTAAACAGTATTAATAGAGTAAGTGGAGCTTTTACACTTTATTATTAAATATTAAACAGTATTAATAGAGTAAGTAGAGCTTTTACACTTTATTATTAAATATTAAACAGTATTAATAGAGTAAGTAGAGCTTTTACACTTTATTATTAAATATTAAACAGTATTAATAGAGTAAGTAGAGCTTTTACACTTTATTATTAAATATTAATCAGTATTAATAGAGTAAGTAGTGCTTTTACACTTTATTATTAAATATTAAACAGTATTAATAGAGTAAGTAGAGCTTTTACACTTTATTATTAAATATTAAACAGTATTAATAGAGTAAGTAGAGCTTTTACACTTTATTATTAAATATTAAACAGTATTAATAGAGTAAGTAGAGCTTTTACACTTTATTATTAAATATTAAACAGTATTAATAGAGTAAGTAGTGCTTTTACACTTTATTATTAAATATTAATCAGTATTAATAGAGTAAGTAGTGCTTTTACACTTTATTATTAAATATTAATCAGTATTAATAGAGTAAGTAGTGTTTTCCATACGTCAGTGTGTTTATTTAACTCTTTCCAAGCTTCTCCTAAACAACCCAGTATTATTATCAGTTCTGATCTAATACCTGCTTTGACTGCTCAGTACTTCATTAAGATAAATCAAGATTTGCTGCTGAAGGAACTGAACACATTCATACAATGTCTGGGGCGTCCAGGAGAAATCTGGAACCTAACTTTGTTCTTCAAACTGGATCAAGATCTGATCTACTTCTCTCACAATAACATATTCATGATACTTTGTATTGTGTTTATGTTTATTTACGTCATTCATGCGATGGACTGGTGACCTGTCCATGGTGTACCCCGTCTTCGCCCAAAGACGTTGGGATTGTCTCCAGCCTCCCCCCAGATGGATGGATTTACGGATGGATACATCTGTTCTAATGATACCTGGTGTTCTCACCTGTAATTACATTCCATCAGCATTAAGTCTAGCTTTGTCATGTACACATTCGCGGTCATCTCCAACCAGTAACTGATCCTGGATCAGTGCTTTCACTCTGAGAGGTGTCGCAGGTAATCTATACTGGTCTATACATAATCCCCACTGCCACCGACCCCTCTCCAGTTTCAGAAGACTGGAGGTTCTCACACGCTGGAGCCAGGCCTCAGGTTACTGAGTAATCTTCTCCGAGTGTGTGCGTCCTCTGAAAGGACTGAATTGTCCATTGTTCTCGCAGACAGAGCGGACCCACTCGGATAAAGGACGGAGAAAGGGAACGCTCGGAGAACGCATCAAAGCGCGTACGGAGAACAACAATGGTACAGTAAACAGCTCCGGCCATTCATGGAGCTGGAGTGCACTCCTGACCATTCACCAGAAAACAATTACGAAGAAAGCGCAGAAGTGCTGAGCCAAGCCAAGTTAGCCGATCTCCACCGCAGAGCCGTGTCTGTTGAGCGCCCCCTGGATTTGAATCTATCCATTATTGATCTCCAGGCCTGTCAGAGTAGAGGGTGTGGCTGAGTTCTGAGAAGAGACAGCGTGAGGGTTGTCGAGAGCAGCATCATGGCTGTGATTGGGTCGCAGGCACGTGCCGGAGGTGAGCACGCTGGGAGGTTATCTGTGATAACACAAGACCTCACATGAGTGTTGAATTTTCTTTTAGGGTGGACTCACACTGGACGGTCAGTACACCTTTAACCCCCAGAGTCCAGTTCGATCGACTAGTGTGACCACTCCACTTCAGTTAGACACGTAACTGCTGCGTCTGTCCTGGTCCTGTATATGATGGCGGTCAGTGTGTGGGTCAGTGTGTGGGTCAGTGTGTGGGTCAGTGTGTGGGTCAGTGTGCGGGATCTTGAAAAAACTTGTATTTTCTCTCGAAATTCAGTCTGATCTCCCACCAAAACTTGTATTTTCTCTCGAAATTCAGTCTGATCTCCCACCAAAACTTGTATTTTCTCTCACAGTTCAGTCTGATCTCCCACCATAACTTGTATTTTCTCCCACAATTCAGTCCGATCTCCCACCATAACTTGTATTTTCTCTCGCAATTCAGTCCGATCTCCCATCAAAACTTGAATTTCTCTTGTAATTCAGTCTGATCTCCCACCAAAACTTGAATTTCTCTTACTATTCAGTCCAATCTCCCACCAAAACTTGTATTTACTCTCGCAATTCAGTCTGATCTCCCATCAAAACTTGAATTTCTCTTGTAATTCAGTTTGATCTCCCATCAAAACTTGTATTTTCTCTAGCAATTCAGTCTGATCTCCCACCAAAACTTGTATTTTCTCTTGCAATTCAGTCTGATCTCCCATCAAAACTTGAATTTCTCTTGTAATTCAGTCTGATCTCCCATCAAAACTTGAATTTCTCTTGTAATTCAGTCTGATCTCCTATCAAAACTTGTATTTTTTCTTTCAATTCAGTCCGATCTCCCACCATAACTTGTATTTTCTCTTGCAATTCAGTCTGATCTCCCATCAAAACTTGAATTTCTCTTGTAATTCAGTCCGATCTCCTATCAAAACTTGTATTTTCTCTCGCAATTCAGTCTGATCTCCCACCAAAACTTGTATTTTTTCTTTCAATTCAGTCCGATCTCCCACCAAAACTTGTATTTTCTCTCACTATTCAGTCTTGTAATTTCTCCTGCAGTTCTATCCAAGTACATTAAGCTCATTGCTGGATCCAAGTATCCCAACATACAGTGAGCAGGCTGCTGATTGGATGATAGCAGGTAGTTTGTGTAGCTGATTGGTTGTGATCAGAGAGAGGCTCCGCCCACTGTATGTCACTGTAATGAAGGCTTAGTGTTACTATGTTGTTGGGGTCTGTTGGCTGTCTGGATCTGAACTGCTGCAGATGAAGGTGATGAAGAGGAGACGTTACGTTACAGACAGCAGCTTATCTACGTTTCCAAATACTGATACCTGGAATTCAGAACATGTCTGATCTCCAACTAGGAGGTTTATAATGAAACGCTCCCTGAAGTTGGAGTTCCAGTTGGGAAACTATATGAAGCTCAGCTAAACACTGCAGATCTTCTAAAACCTGGTGTGAAGGTTCTCTGTGGAAGATGTTTGTAACTGTGAGTCTGATTTGATGTAGATGGACTGATTTATACTGAACAGGTAAAGAGAAGAAACTCAACTCCAGATCTTCTCACAGTTGGTCTCAAGGTCTTATTTCACCTGAACTTTTGGCACTACTAAAATGAACTCTCCTTACCTGACACGAGAAAGGTGACCTGCTGGCACTTCCCTCCTGGCATGGGTGACAGGGCTCCAGGCAAAATCGACACTCTGGATACATGGACGTCCAGAACTTCTGCCACCCTTCTACGGAAGTCATACCTGACCACACAGCAGGGTGAGAAGGCTGAGCGTTAGGAATCTCCAGTACTCTTGTTTACGTGGTTTATGATACTGTACGACATACAGTCATCTACAAATATTGACAAATGTTCTGTAGTGACCCAGGATTGGCTGGTGCTGACTTCTAGAAGCTTCTGAGTCATAGTTAGTGGTGACCTCAACCCTTCAAAGATCAGTGCTCTGTATGACTTTCTGCTGGAGTTTAATAAAGGGCACTCACTCGCAGCAGAATCATGACTTCTCTTCTTCCTAATGCTAAAACTTGTGTTTTCTCTCACAATTCAGTCTGATCTCCCACCAAAACTTGTATTTTCTTTTGCAATTCAATCTGATCTCCCACCAAAACTTGTATTTTCTCTCATAATTCAGTCTGATCGCCCACAAAAACTTGTATTTTCTCTCATAATTCAGTCTGATCTCCCATCAAAACTTGTATTTTTGATCGCCCACAAAAACTTGTATTTTCCCCCGTAATTCAGTCTGATCTCCCACCAAAGCTTGTATTTTCTCTTGCAATTCAGTCTGATCTCCTGGCAGACTTGTATTTTCTCTCATAATTTAGTCTGATCTCCCAACAAAACTTGTATTTTCTCTCATAATTCAGTCTGATCTCCCACCAAAACTTGTATTTTCTTTTGCAATTCAGTCTGATCTCCCACCAAAACTTGTATTTTCTCTCATAATTTAGTCTGATCTCCCAACAAAACTTGTATTTTCTCTCATAATTCAGTCTGATCTCCCATCAAAACATGTATTTTCTCTCGCAATTCAGTCTGATCGCCCACAAAAACTTGTATTTTCTCTCATAATTCAGTCTGATCTCCCACCAAAACTTGTATTTTCTCTCATAATTCAGTCTGATCTCCCATCAAAACTTGTATTTTCTCTCATAATTCAGTCTGATCTCCTGGCAGACTTGTATTTTCTCTCACAATTCAGTCTGATCTCCCATCAAAACTTGTATTTTCTCTCATAATTCAGTCTGATCTCCCACCAAAACTTGTATTTTCTCTCATAATTCAGTCTGATCTCCTGGCAGACTTGTATTTTTGATCGCCCACAAAAACTTGTATTTTCTCTCATAATTCAGTCTGATCTCCCACCAAAACTTGTATTTTCTCCCGTAACTCAGTCTGATCTCCCACCAAAGCTTGTATTTTCTCTTGCAATTCAGTCTGATCTCCTGGCAGACTTGTATTTTCTCTCATAATTTAGTCTGATCTCCCAACAAAACTTGTATTTTCTCTCATAATTCAGTCTGATCTCCCACCAAAACTTGTATTTTCTTTTGCAATTCAGTCTGATCTCCCACCAAAACTTGTATTTTCTCTCATAATTTAGTCTGATCTCCCAACAAAACTTGTATTTTCTCTCATAATTCAGTCTGATCTCCCATCAAAACATGTATTTTCTCTCGCAATTCAGTCTGATCACCCACAAAAACTTGTATTTTCTCTCATAATTCAGTCTGATCTCCCACCAAAACTTGTATTTTCTCTCATAATTCAGTCTGATCTCCCATCAAAACTTGTATTTTCTCTCATAATTCAGTCTGATCTCCTGGCAGACTTGTATTTTCTCTCACAATTCAGTCTGATCTCCCATCAAAACTTGTATTTTCTCTCATAATTCAGTCTGATCTCCCACCAAAACTTGTATTTTCTCTCATAATTCAGTCTGATCTCCTGGCAGACTTGTATTTTTGATCGCCCACAAAAACTTGTATTTTCTCTCATAATTCAGTCTGATCTCCCACCAAAACTTGTATTTTCTCCCGTAACTCAGTCTGATCTCCCACCAAAGCTTGTATTTTCTCTTGCAATTCAGTCTGATCTCCTGGCAGACTTGTATTTTCTCTCATAATTCAGTCTGATCTCCCACCAAAACTTGTATTTTCTCTCGCAATTCAGTCTGATCTCCCACCAAAACTTGTATTTTCTCTCGCAATTCAGTCTGATCTCCCACCAAAACTTGTATTTTCTCTCGCAATTCAGTCTGATCTCCCACCAAAACTTGTATTTTCTCCCGTAACTCAGTCTGATCTCCCACCAAAGCTTGTATTTTCTCTTGCAATTCAGTCTGATCTCCTGGCAGACTTGTATTTTCTCTCGTAATTCAGTCTGATCTCCCACCAAAACTTGTATTTTCTCTCGCAATTCAGTCTGATCTCCCATCAAAACTTGTATTTTCTCTCGCAATTCAGTCTGATCTCCCACCAAAACTTGTATTTTCTCTCGCAATTCAGTCTGATCTCCCACCAAAACTTGTATTTTCTCTCGCAATTCAGTCTGATCTCCCACCAAAACTTGTATTTTCTCCCACAATTCAGTCTGATCTCCCATCAAAACTTGTATTTTCTCTCCCAATTCAGTCTGATCTCCCACCAAAACTTGTATTTTCTCTCGCAATTCAGTCTGATCTCCCACCAAAACTTGTATTTTCTCTCCCAATTCAGTCTGATCTCCCATCAAAACTTGTATTTTCTCTTGCAATTCAGTCGGATCTCCTGGCAGACTTGTATTTTCTTTTGCAATTCAATTGGATCTCCCACCAAAACTTGTATTTTCTCTTGCAATTCAGTCTGATCTCCCACCAAAACTTGTATTTTCTCTCGTAATTCAGTCTGATCTCCCATCAAAACATGTATTTTCTCTCGCAATTCAGTCTGATCTCCCATCAAAACTTGTATTTTCTCTTGCAATTCAGTCTGATCTCCTGGCAGACTTGTATTTTCTTTTGCAATTCAGTCGGATCTCCCACCCAAACTTGTATTTTCTCTTGCAATTCAGTCTGATCTCCTGGCAGACTTGTATTTTCATTTTGCAGTTCAGTCTGATCTCCCACCAAACTTGTATTTTCTCTCGCAATTCAGTCTGATCTCCCACCAAAGCTTGTATTTTCTCTTGCAATTCAGTCTGATCTCCTGGCAGACTTGTATTTTCTCTCGTAATTCAGTCTGATCTCCCACCAAAACTTGTATTTTCTCTCGCAATTCAGTCTGATCTCCCATCAAAACATGTATTTTCTCTCGCAATTCAGTCTGATCGCCCACAAAAACTTGTATTTTCTCTCATAATTCAGTCTGATCTCCCATCAAAACTTGTATTTTCTCTCATAATTCAGTCTGATCTCCCATCAAAACTTGTATTTTCTCTCGTAATTCAGTCTGATCTCCTGGCAGACTTGTATTTTCTCTCGTAATTCAGTCTGATCTCCCACCAAAACTTGTATTTTCTCTCGCAATTCAGTCTGATCTCCCATCAAAACATGTATTTTCTCTCGCAATTCAGTCTGATCGCCCACAAAAACTTGTATTTTCTCTCATAATTCAGTCTGATCTCCCACCAAAACTTGTATTTTCTCTCATAATTCAGTCTGATCTCCCATCAAAACTTGTATTTTCTCTCGTAATTCAGTCTGATCTCCCACCAAAACTTGTATTTTCTCTCGCAATTCAGTCTGATCTCCCACCAAAACTTGTATTTTCTCCCGTAACTCAGTCTGATCTCCCAGCAAAGCTTGTATTTTCTCTTGCAATTCAGTCTGATCTCCTGGCAGACTTGTATTTTCTCTCGTAATTCAGTCTGATCTCCCACCCAAACTTGTATTTTCTCTCGCAATTCAGTCTGATCTCCCATCAAAACTTGTATTTTCTCTCGCAATTCAGTCTGATCTCCCACCAAAACTTGTATTTTCTCTCATAATTCAGTCTGATCTCCCAACAAAACTTGTATTTTCTCTCATAATTCAGTCTGATCTCCCTCTAAAACTTGTATTTTCTCTCGTAATTCAGTCTGATCTCCCACCAAAACTTGTATTTTCTTTCACAATTCAGTCAGATCTCCCTCTAAAACTTGTATTTTCATTTTGCAGTTCAGTCTGATCTCCCACAAACTGCATTTGAATGCATTGTAGGATATGTTTGTTGAGAGAAGATACATTTGCTAGGTCTCTAAATCTAAAACCGTTGATCCTCCATACACACACACACTCTAGTGAACACACACACTAGGGGGCAGTGAACACACTTTCCCGGAGAGGTGGGCAGCCCTACCACAGCGCCCGGGGGGCAGTCAGGGGTTAGGTGCCCTACTCAAGGCCACTTCAGTCATGTTCTGTCAGTTCATGGGATTGAACCTGCAACCTTCCGGTCACAAGGCTGGCTCCCTAACCCACGATCAGACAGGCCTAATCAGACAGGCCTAATCAGACAGGCCTAATCAGATCATCCACACCTGTGGGTTAACTGAGTATCAGAAAATAGCATTCCTACGACTGAGTATATATAAAGAGTGGGCCGTGTTCTGTTTCTTCCAGGTGCAACTGTTCCCCTCTCAGTTTCGCTTCCCTGCTCTAACAGGAACACCAGCTCACTGGCCACATCGGTCCACCTGAAATTCCAGGTAATGTCTGTAATGTTTAGCAAAGCTCAGCCACAAAGTGTGTGCGGAAAAATAATGGTGCGTGAATTCAAAAGTTTGGAAATCAGTAACCACGAGCAAAGTCACTCTTCAAAGCAAGCAGACTGGAGCACAAAACCCGGTTAATCGTTTTAAAGAGCGAGAAGAATCATTATACACCAGAAATCTACACACCACTGCTATGAATGAAAACATGTTGTTTAGAACGCTGACCATCTGTGAACATTGGTGTGAGTGTTAAGCAATGCAATCCAGAAGAAAGGTTACGAGTTCAGCATCAAACGTCCTCCCATTCCTCTCCAAGAGCATCTCCGTTGGTGAGACAGCTCCAATGTTCACTCTTGTTATTTGCAGCTAAACTTGGTTTGGCTTCTAAAAGTTCTGGACTACAGCAAGATCTGCTTCACAAGGCAGGGATCTACTTTCTTACAAAGTTTACTTTCAACCTGTCTTACCCATCGCCAATACATCTGCTCCAGCTAGTCAAGAACTTCTGAAGAAGTTAGCTAGAGCAGGTGCAGCAGATCGTGGTTGGAATGGCAGGAAAGTGGATTTCCAAGAGCAGTACTGTTGACCCCTGGATTACAGTCTCTAACTGTATCATGACGGTAGCTGCATCCTAAATCTCCTACTTAGTCTGTAGGTACTAGACCGGACCCAGTCCAGATCTTTAAGTACTTGCGGTAGATCCAGCAAGATCTAGGTTGGGTTGGTAGCACCACACGGGAGCTGTTGCAAAGACATACCTTCTGAAGACGGTCACGTTAGGGAAGATTTGCTGAGCCGAGGGTGATTCTGAGATGATGTCTGTTCGTGCGATGGTCTCGTCTCCTGCCATTAGGACCAGCGATCTGTAGACAACTGAGGAAAAATCGATTGTTATTACGGAGGTTAAATAACACGATGACATGAAGCCGTTGTTCGTCCACGATGAACTGATTAGACAAGTTCAGCTTTGAATTCTGTACTGTCTGTATGACGGTCAAGATTTTAAGGCTGTATGACACGGTATGACACAGTATGACATTGTATGACACTGTATGACATTGTATGACACTGTTTTGATACTGCATGACACTGTTATGAAACTGTTATGACACTGTATGACACAGTTATGACACTATCATGACACTGTATGACATTGTTTGACACTGTATGACACAGTATGACATTGTATGACACTGTATGACATAGTATGACACTGTTTTGACAATGTATGACACTGTTTTGATACTGTATGACACTGTATGACACAGTATGATACTGTATGACACTGTATGACACAGTATGATACTGTATGACACTGTATGACATTGTATGACACTGTTGATACTGCATGACACTGTTATGAAACTGTTATGACACTGTATGACACTGTATGACATTGTATGACACTGTATGACACAGTATGACATTGTATGACACTGTATGACACTGTTTTGACAATGTATGACACAGTATGATACTGTATGACACTGTATGACAGTATGATACTGTATGACACTGTTTTGATACTGTATGACACTGTTATGAAACTGTTATGACACTGTATGACACTGTATGACACTGTTTTGATACTGTATGACACTGTATGACATTGTATGCCACTGTTTTGATACTGCATGACACTGTTATGAAACTGTTATGACACTGTATGACACTGTATGACACTGTTTTGATACTGTATGACACTGTATGACACTGTTTCGATACTGTTTTGATACTATATGACTCTGTATGACACTGTATGACACTGTATGACACAGTTTTGATACTGTATGACACTGTTATGACACTGTATGACACTGTTATGACACTGTATGACACTGTTTTGATACTGTATGACACTGTTATGAAACTGTTATGACACTGTATGACATAGTATGACACTGTTTTGATACTGTATGACACAGTATGACACTGTTTTGATACTGTATGACACTGTATGACACTGTATGACACAGTTTTGATACTGTATGACACTGTATGACACTGTTTTGATACTGTATGACACTGTATGACAGTATGACACTGTATGACAGTTTTGATACTGTATGGCACTGTTTTGATACTGTATGACACTGTATGACACTGTTTTAATACTGTATGACACTGTATGACACTGTTTTGATACTGTTTTGATACTATATGACTCTGTCTGACACTGTATGACACTGTATGACAGTTTTGATACTGTATGACACTGTTTTGATACTGTATGACACTGTATGACACTGTTTTGATACTGTATGACACTGTTTTGATACTGTATGACACTGTATGACACTGTTTTAATACTGTATGACACTGTATGACACTATTTTGATACTGTTTTGATACTATATGACTCTGTCTGACACTGTATGACACTGTATGACACTGTTTTGATACTGTATGACACTGTATGACAGTTTTGATACTGTATGACACTGTTTTGATACTGTATGACACTGTATGACACTGTTTTGATACTGTATGACACTGTTTTGATACTGTATGACACTGTATGACACTGTTTTAATACTGTATGACACTGTATGACACTATTTTGATACTGTTTTGATACTATATGACTCTGTCTGACACTGTATGACACTGTATGACACTGTTTTGATACTGTATGACACTGTATGACAGTTTTGATACTGTATGACACTGTATGACACTGTTTTGATACTGTATGACACTGTATGACACTGTTTTGATACTGTATGACACTGTTTTGATACTGTATGACACTGTTTTAATACTGTATGACACTGTTTTGATACTGTTTTGATACTATATGACTCTGTATGACACTGTATGACACTGTATGACACTGTTTTGATACTGTATGACACTGTTTTGATACTGTATGACACTGTATGACACTGTTTCGATACTGTTTTGATACTATATGACACTGTATGACACTGTATGACACTGTATGACACTGTATGACACTGTTAAGGCAGGCCCCCATTGTCTGTGTTCTGGGGTACCTGTAAAGTCTCCAGCCAGCTGCAGGAGGGAGTCGGTGAACAGCTGTCTCTGGGTCAGGTTGATGGAGCCATGCCGACCGGTCAGGTCCCCCACCTCGCAGGCCTGAGGGGTGAGCTGTGAACAGCTGGAGCTCTGTAGCGAGAGAGAAAGTGGGAGATATTTTAGGCATAGTCCTCATCAGTTGGTCTCACTTTCACAAAGACCCCCAAAGTCGTGTTATTATTCTGTAATCAACGTTTTAACCATAAGAGAAAATCTGAATCACATCCTCAAAACATGAATAATATACATACCTACGTTCAAAACTAACCTCCAACCAGCCAAACAAGCTGAACTACCGTGTTTATCAAAGCTGGCTGGTTGGTGTGGATGTTGTGGTGAGTTTGTTAGTCTTAGTTCAGTCAGTCCAGTCGGCGCGGCGCTAGCTAGCATGTGGGAATTCACTTATTCTGATGCTCTCGTGGTTTAGAGGAATAAAGGATTTGAAATAGCAAAATGAGGACCAGTCTGGACACTGGACTTCCTCTCTTTAGCTCAGCTTGGTCTTGGCTGAACTGGGAAAATCAGCTTTTAGCTCCAGCAGCACCAGCACCTCCGCACGACCTGCCAATGTTTTATTTAAATTTAGTAAACAGTTTTATGATTTTAATATTCAGTTATTTATTTATTTATTTATTTATTTATTTATTTATTTTGATTTTTATTTCCTTTTACCATCATTTTATCTTAATTTTTATTACTGTATTATTATTATTATTATTATTGTTATTATTATTATTATTATTATTACTTTCATTATTTTTTTTATTCTTTTTTCTATTTTATGTTTTACTACTATATTTATATCTACTTTTATTTACTTATTTTTATCTTTGTCTTATTTGTTTCTTATTCAGTTATTTATTTATTTATTTATTTATTTTTTCATTTTATCTTAATTTCTATTGCTGTATTATTATTTTATTACTTTTATTATTATTTTTTTTCTATTTTATGTTTTACTACTATATTTATATCGACTTATTTTTATCTTTGAGATTACCTTATGAGATTTTAGTTTCTTAATCAGTTTTTTTTGTTTTTCTTTTACGATTTATCTTAATTTTGTCTTATTGTTTCTTTTACATTTTAAGTACTCATTAAATTCATTTTAATGTATTTTCAATCCCTTTTTGTTTAATAATTGTAATGCTCATTGGCAACATTGTATATGAGGGTCTCCCTCAATGTTCTCCCGAGTAAAAAAAAATAAAGGTTGGTTGGTTGATTGATTGATTGATTGATTGGTTGATTGATGTTGCTTGTGTCTTCTGTAAAGTTGTGATTTTGGTGAAATGTGGTTTTAATGATCAACAACAGTAGACTAGACTCGAACACCAACATTCAACACACAACTTCTGGTTTCCTGGCGAGAGTAATATGACCAAAACTCCAGACTTTAAATGTTTATGTTGTACGTCATTGTATTATGATTGCTGGTCAGTGTGAGAAGCTGACCCCGCACCACGCTGTCCAAAGACGTATCTCCAACATCACAAGTTTACAAGTTTTAATGTAAGTCAATGGAACCAGAAATATTCCCGGGCTATTTCAGAGCATTTCTATTGGTCCATCCATCATGAACTTCTCAAACAATGTAAAACCAGCTAAACCAGCATCTGACCAGCTGTGCTGTGAGATTACTGGCCACACGGACTCACCTGAGCTGTCATGTTGAAAGGGTTGAAGGTTCTTCCTGTTCCAGAACATCCAGCAGACGGTCTACCGAGGCAGCTTTCGGTGATGTACCAGGAGGCTTTGGTGACCTGATCAAAGTGGACACAGACCTGGGGTCACGTACAGCAGTACCACACAGTTCTGACTCGTTCTGTTGTGGGGTGAGATTGTCCAGACAGGGGTAACAGTTCTAACTGCCCTGAAACAGAGCTAGATAGTAATCGGCTACTCACGTTGAGGGTTTTGGAGGCGCGGAGGTCCACCAGGAGGGTCGCGTCACTGTAACTGCCATCAAGAAAGCTCTGTTGGGACTAACGGTATAAACGGAATACCTACCGTTAATTACACACCAAACATTCTGTGACTGGATGAAAACCTTCAACAGACTTTGTTTATCTTGTTGGAGTTTTGAAACCAGCATTTAACGTTTAGCCACCCTGAAATGCTCAGACACGATTGGCTGAGGACCCAGAACTCAGTGTTCTTAGCATCAAGCTGTCTCATGTACTGCATATGGACCACGCTGTCTTCCTCTTTATCCCGATAGTCGGGGTCACAGGGGGGCTGGAGCCAATCCCATCATCATCAGGCCAAGGCAGGATAAACCATAGACAGGTTATCCGTCCATCAAATGGCCAACACACACTCACACTCACACCTACGGTCAGTTCAGAGTGAGGATCCTAACATGCATGTGTTTGGACTGTGGGAGGAAACCCGAGTACCCCAGTTTAGCCACGCCCCTGCATTTTAGAGCAGGACGTGAGACTGTGAGACGGCCACGGGGTGAGCAGTCAGATGGTCTCGATGTAAACGTGTCCCAGCGTCCGTTATAAGTGTCTCTAGTGAGAAATTGAGTTTTAATGAACTATATAATTAATTAAGGTGTAGGGTCACTCAGAGCTGGCTTTGTTTGGATGACCACTTTGACTGGACACGAGCGATGGTCTCTGACCGAACTGTATACAGTCTATTTCTACTGGATCATGTGGGTCTATGAAAGAGGAGATCTGCTCTCACGTGTTCTCTGAAAGCGGTTGTTTACACTACAGTTCTTTACACTAGCAGAGTGAACTGCCGTGATACTGTGTTCGTTTTGCACTAGCACACGTGCCCTTGCACTGCCAGCCACGTATATTCTCACCTCTCTCCTCTCCGGCCCAGCCTCCAGCCTGCACTCCACAGAGAGGAGGGAGAGCAGAGAGAGAGAGAGGAGGTAGAGCGGAGGGAAGAGGGAGAATGAAGCGAGAGTGGAGGGAGAGAGGAGGGAGAGTGGAGAGAGAGAGAGGAGGGAGAGAGGAGGGAGAGGAGGGAGAGAGGAGGGAGAGTGGAGAGAGAGAGAGGAGGGAGAGAGGAGGGAGAGAGGAGGAAGAGGAGGGAGAGTGGAGAGAGAGAGAGGAGGGAGAGAGGAGGGAGAGAGGAGGAAGAGGAGGGAGAGTGGAGGTAGAGTGGAGAGAGAGAGAGGAGGGAGAGAGGAGGAAGAGGAGGGAGAGTGGAGGGAGAGAGGAGGGAGAGTGAAGGGAGAGAGGAGGGAGAGAGGAGGGAGAGAGGAGAGAGTGGAGGGAGAGAGGAGGGAGAGTGGAGGGAGAGAGAGGAGGGAGAGAGGAGGAGGGAGAGAGGAGGGAGAGTGAAGGGAGAGAGGAGGGAGAGAGGAGAGAGGAGGAGGGAGAGAGGAGAGAGTGGAGAGAGAGAGGAGGGAGAGTGGAGGGAGAGAGTGGAGGGAGAGAGGAGAGAGGAGGAGGGAGAGAGAGGAGGTAGAGTGGAGGGAGATTTGAGGAGAGAGAGAGGAGGAGGAAGAGAGGAGGAAGATTGGAGAGAGAGAGGAGGGAGAGTGGAGGGAGAGAGAGGAGGGAGAGAGGAGAAGGGAGAGAGAGGAGGGAGAGAGGAGGAGGGAGAGAGAGGAGGGAGAGAGGAGGAGGGAGAGTGAAGGGAGAGAGGAGGGAGAGAGGAGAGAGTGGAGAGAGAGAGGAGAGAGAGTGGAGGGAGAGAGAGGAGGGAGAGGAGAGGAGGGAAAGAGGAGGAGGGAGAGAGGAGGGAGAGAGGAGAGAGTGGAGGGAGAAAGGAGGGAGAGAGAAGGGAGAAAGCGCAGGGAGAGTGGAGAGAGAGGAAGGAGAGAGGAGGGAGAGAGTGGAGAGAGAGAGGAGGGAGAGTGGAGGGAGAGAGAGGAGAGAGAGGAGGAGGGAGAGTGGAGGGAGAGAGTGGAGAGAGAGAGGAGGGAGAGAGGAGAGAGTGGAGAGAGAGAGGAGGGAGAGTGGAGGGAGAGAGTGGAGGGAGAGAGGAGAGAGGAGGAGGGAGAGAGGAGAGAGTGGAGAGAGGAGGAGGGAGAGAGGAGGGAGAGAGAGGAGGTAGAGTGGAGGGAGATTTGAGGAGAGAGAGAGGAGGAGGGAGAGAGGAGGAAGATTGGAGAGAGAGAGGAGGGAGAGTGGAGGGAGAGAGAGGAGGGAGAGAGGAGAAGGGAGAGAGAGGAGGGAGAGAGGAGGAGGGAGAGAGAGGAGAGAGAGGAGGGAGAGATGGAGGAGGGAGAGAGGAGGGAGAGTGAAGGGAGAGAGGAGGGAGAGAGAGGATGGAGAGTGAAGGGAGAGAGAGGAGGGAGAGAGGAGGAGGGAGAGAAGGAGGGAGAGTGAAGGGAGAGAGGAGGGAGAGAGGAGAGAGTGGAGAGATGAGAGTGAGAGAGAGTGTAGGGGGAGAGAGAGAGGAGGGAGAGGAAGGAGGAGGGAAAGAGAGAGGAGGGAGAGAGGAGGGAGAGAGAGGAGGGAGTAGTGAAGGAAGAGAAGGAGGGAGGGAGAGTGGAGGGAGAGAGGAGGGAGGAGTAGAAGGGAGAGAGTGGAGGAGAGAGTGGAGGGAGAGTGGAGAGAAAGGAGGGAGAGAGTGGAGAGAAAGGAGGGAGAGAGGAGGGGAGAGGAGGGGAGAATGCGTAGGGAGAGTGGAGGGAGAGAGTAAAGGGAGACCTGGAGGGAGATTGAAAGGGAGAGAGGAGGGAGAGAGTGCGAGGAGGGAGAGAGGAGGAGGGAGCGAGGAGGAAGATTGGAGAGAGAGAGGAGGGAGAGTGGAGGGAGAAAGAGAAAGAGAGGAGGAGGGAGAGAGGAGGGAGAGAGGAGAGAGTGGAGAGAGAGAGAGAGGAGAGAGGAGGAGGGAGAGAGAGGAGAGAGAGTGGAGGGAGAGAGGAGAGTGGAGGGAGAGAGGAGAGTGGAGAGAGGAGGAGGGAGAGAGGAGGAGGGAGAGAGGAAGAGGAGGGACAGTGGAGGGAGAGAGGAGGAGGAGGGAGAGAGAGGAGGGAGAGAGGAGGGAGAGAGGAGAGTGGAGAAAGAGAGGAGGGAGAGTGGAGGGAGAGAGTGGAGGGAGAGAGGAGAGAGGAGGAGGGAGAGAGTGGAGGGAGAGAGGAGAAGTGAGAGAGGGGAGAGAGGAGGAGGGAAAGGAGGAGGGGAGAGTGGAGAGAGAGGAGGAGGGAGAGAGGAGGAAGAGAGGAGAGAGAGAGGAAGGAGAGAGGAGGAGGAAGAGTGGAGGGAGAGTAGAGGGAGAGTAGAGGGAGGAGGAGGGAGAGTAGAGGGAGAGTGGAGGGAGATTTGAGGAGAGAGAGAGGAGGAGGGAGAGAGGAGGAAGATTGGAGAGAGAGAGGAGGGAGAGTGGAGGGAGAGAGAGGAGGGAGAGAGGAGGAGGGAGAGAGGAGGGAGAGAGAGGAGGGAGAGAGGAGGAAGATTGGAGAGAGAGAGGAGGGAGAGTGGAGGGAGAGAGAGGAGGGAGAGAGGAGGAGGGAGAGAGGAGGGAGAGAGAGGAGGGGAGGAGGAGGAGGGAGAGAGAGGAGGGAGGGAGAGAGGAGGGAGAGGAGAGGAAGATTGGAGAGAGAGAGGAGAGGGAAGAGGTGGAGGAGAGAGGGAGAGAGGAGGGAGAGAGGGAGGATAGGGGAGAGGTGGGAGGGAGAGAGGAGGAGGGAGAGAGGGAGAGAGGAGGGGAGGGAGAGAGAGGAGGGAGAGAGGAGGAGAGAAGAGAGAGAGGAGGGAGAGAGGAGGAGGGAGAGAGGAGAGAGGAGAGAGTGGAGAGAGAGGAGGGAGAGAGGAGGGAGAGAGGAGAGAGAGAGAGGAGAGAGTGGAGAGGAGAGGAGGGAGAGAGGAGAGTGAGGAGGGAGAGAAGGGAGGGAGAGAGAGGAGGGAGAGAGAGGAGGGAGAGAGAGGAGGGAGAGAGAGGAGGGAGAGAGAGGAGGGGGGAGGAGAGGAGGAGGGAGAGAGAGTGGAGGAAGAGAGAGAGGAGAGAGGTGAGAGAGAGAGGGAGGAGAGGAGGAGGGAGAGAGGAGGAGGGAGTGGTGGGAGAGAGGAGGAGGGAGAGAGAGGAGGGAGAGAGAGGAGGGAGAGAGGAGGAGAGGAGAGAGTGGAGAGGAGAGGAGGGAGAGAGGAGGGAGAGAGGAGGAGAGGAGAGAGGAGAGAGGAGAGAGTGGAGTGAGAGAGGAGGGAGAGAGGAGAGAGGAGAGTGGAGGGAGAGAGGAGGGAGAGAGAGGAGGAGGGGAGAGAGAGGAGGGAGAGAGAGGAGGAGGGGGAGAGAGAGGAGGGAGAGAGAGGAGGGAGAGGAGAGGAGGGAGAGAGGAGGAGGGAGAGAGAGGAGGAGAGAGAGGAGAGAGAGAGAGGAGGGAGAGAGGAGGAGGAGAGGGAGGAGGGAGAGTAAAGGGAGAGAGGAGGAGTGGAGGAGGAGGGATGGGAGAGGGAGGGAGGGAGAGTGGAGGGAAGAGAGGAGGGAGAGAGAGGAGGGAGAGAGAGGAGGTGAGAGGGGAGGGGGAGAGGAGGTGGGAGGGGAGAGAGAGGAGAGAGAGAGAGAGGGAGGAGGAGGGAGAGGAGAGGGAGGGAGAGAGAGGGAGGAGAGAGAGGAGGGGAGAGAGAGGGAGGAGGGAGAGAGGAGGGAGGGAGAGAGGGGGAGAGGGAGAGAGGAGAGAGAGGAGGGAGAGAGAGGAGGGAGAGAGAGGAGGGAGAGAGGAGGAGGGAGAGAGAGGAGGAGAGAGAGAGAGGAAGGGAGAGAGGAGGGAGAGAGGAGGAGAGGGAGAGTGGAGGGAGAGGGAGGAGGGAGAGAGGGTGAGAGGAGAGTGGAGGAGAGAGGGAGGGGAGAGAGAGAGGAGAGAGGGAGATGGGAGAGAGAGAGGGAGAGAGGGAGAGGGAGAGAGGAGAGAGGAGAGAGGAGGAGGGAGAGAGGAGGAGGGAGAGAGGAGCGTCATGTTTTTGTGGCAGATGTAAAGAGAGCCCTCTTCTCTTCTCAGCTGGACTGAAGGTGAAAGGAAAACTGCCCCCCGTGTGCCAGCTGGAGGGAGAAGCAGCAGATTTCTCAAACACAGCCGCCTCTCCGTCCCAACATCTTCATATTTATATATTTATATATATTTATATTTATATATACTCTACAGCTTAAAAGTTTAGGATCACTTAAGAAATTAATTTAATCCAATTTTCATGCAATTCATAAACAATACTGTTCATTTCACAATGAATGTAAGTGTATCAGATGATTTTTAAAGAATAAAAATGTTTGTATTAAAGTCTATTTTTGTATAGAGGCTTATTTTGCATATAGTCTATTATCAGTAATTCTCAGTCCTCTGTCTAAATCTCCTGGTACGACCACCAATCCAAGTTAAGGATGTTATTGGACTAATTGGTTGTTAGGACACTCTTGATCAATTGAGATGCACAGCTGAAAAACATTCTACTAATAAGTGAGTATAAAAGGGAACAACATTCTAGGTTAGTTTAGTATCTGAAGATCAGCAGTTGATGACTTGCTGACCGACTCACAATGACCAGAAAGAAATAACTTTCTGTCCCGTATCCATACGGGTCCTTTAATATACAATATTAATGTTATTAGTTTTATAAGCCGCTGTGCTCTGTACGTTTGTGCTCGTGAACAGTGAGTTTTAAGCTCATGTAAAAATGTTAGTGGTCCTATTAAAGGCTACATTCTACATTTATCTCATATTTTATGATGTTTATGTTTGTTGTTTATGTATTTTCTGATTTATTTTTTATGACCACATGTATGTGTGAACAACCTCTGTTCTGATTGGCTGTACTGCGGCTCATTCAGCGCACAGCTTATAACATCATGACCGTGCGGAGATAAACAGTGATTTATTAAAACGGGCAGTTTGGTTTCCATATATGGGCTATAAGGACTGAACAGCACATTTATGATTATGTATATACAAACTTAACTTTGTTTATTTAAAAAACGGGGAGAAATTTCAGTTTTCAGGTGTGATATATAAATAAACACTGTTATGTGTATATAAACATGGTCATAGTTTCAAAACCTACTGTCCCTGCTGCAAAACCAGCCATGCTAACTCTTTTTGTGATGTCACAACTCATTTACATTTTATCTACACAATTTAACTCCACCCACTCATACTGATATATATATATATATCTGTATATATATATGTTATATTAATATATATATATATATATATATATATATATAGCTGTTTTTATATACTGTTATATATTGTATATATAGCTGTTTTTATATACTGTTATATATTATATATATATATATTTATATATATATATATATATATTTATATATATATATATAGCTGTTTTATATACTGTTATATATGACATATAATATAGCTGTTTTATATACTGTTATGTATTGTATTTATAGGTGTTTTTTATATACTGTTATATATTGTATATTATAGAGCTGTTTTTATATACTGTTATGTATTGTATATATATAGCTGTTTTATATACTGTTATGTATTGTATATATATAGCTGTTTTTATATACTGTTATATATATTTTATATATATATATATAGCTGTTTTTATATACTGTTATGTATTGTATATATATAGCTGTTTTATATACTGTTATATATTATATATATATAGCTGTTTTTATATACTGTTATATATATTATATATATAGAGCTGTTTTTATATAATATCTATTATATATCTATATATAGGTGTTTTTATATACTGTTATGTATTGTATATATATATAGGTGTCTTTATATGCTGTTATGTATTGTATATATATATAGCTGTTTTTATATACTGTTATTATTGTATATATATGCTGTTTTTATATACTGTTATGTATTGTATATGTATAGTGTTTTATATACTGTTATGTATTGTATAATATATAGGTGTTTTTATATACTGTTATGTATTGTATATATATATAGCTGTTTTATATACTGTTATATATTGTATATATATAGGTGTTTTATATACTTGTTATATATTGTATATATATATAGTCCGTTTTATATACTGTTATAATATTGTAAGGATAATATATAGGTGTTTTATATACTGTTATATATTGTATAATATATAGCTGTTTTTATATACTGTTATGTATTGTATATATATAGCTGTTTTATATACTGTTATATATTATATATATATAAGTGTTTTTATATACTGTTATGTATTGTATATATATAGGTGTTTTTATATACTGTTATGTATTGTATATATATATGTGTTTTTATATACTGTTATGTATTGTATATATATAGGTGTTTTTATATACTGTTATGTATTGTATATATATATGTGTTTTTATATACTGTTATGTATTGTATATGTATAGCTGTTTTTATATACTGTTATTTATTGTATATATATATAAGTGTTTTTATATACTGTTATGTATTGTATATATATATATAAGTGTTTTATATACTGTTATGTATTGTATATATATATATATAGGTGTTTTTATATACTGTTATGTATTGTATATGTATAGCTGTTTTATATACTGTTATGTATTGTATATATATAGGTGTTTTATATACTGTTATGTATTGTATATGTATAGCTGTTTTTATATACTGTTATGTATTGTATATGTATAGCTGTTTTATATACTGTTATGTATTGTATATATATAGGTGTTTTTATATACTGTTATGTATTGTATATATATATAGGTGTTTTTATATACTGTTATATATTTTATATATATATATAGTATATATATATATATATATATATATATATATAGGTGTTTTTATATACTGTTATGTATTGTATATATATATATATAGGTTGTTTTTTATATACTGTTATGTATTATATAGTATATATATATAGGTGTTTTTATATACTGTTATATATTGTATATATATAGGTGTTTTTATATACTGTTATATATTGTATATATATAGCTGTTTTATATACTGTTATATATTGTATATATAGAGGTGTTTTTATATACTGTTATGTATTGTGTATATATATATATATAAGTGTTTTTATATACTGTTATATATTGTATATATATATAGCTGTTTTAGATACTGTTATATATTTTATATATATATATAGCTGTTTTATATACTGTTATGTATTGTATAGATGTATATATATATATATATATATATATATATATATATATATATATATATATATATATATATATAGGTGTTTTTATATACTGTTATGTATTGTATATATATATAGGTGTTTTTATATACTGTTATGTATTGTATATATATATATATAAGGTGTTTTTTTTATACTGTTATGTATATATATATATAGGTGTTTTTTATACTGTTATGTATTGTATATATATAGCTGTTTTATATACTGTTATGTATTGTATATATAGCTGTTTTATATACTGTTATGTATTGTATATATATATATATATATATATAGGTTTTTTTTTATACTGTTATGTATTGTATATATATATATATATATGTATATAGGTGTTTTTATATACTGTTATGTATTGTATATATATATATAGGTGTTTTTATATACTGTTATGTATTGTATATATATAGCTGTTTTATATACTGTTATGTATTGTATATATATAGCTGTTTTCTATACTGTTATGTATTGTATATATATATATATATATATATAGGTGTTTTTATATACTGTTATGTATTGTATATATATAGCTGTTTTATATACTGTTATGTATTGTATATATATAGCTGTTTTATATACTGTTATGTATTGTATATATATAGCTGTTTTATATACTGTTATGTATTGTATATGTATAGCTGTTTTATATACTGTTATGTATTGTATATATATAGGTGTTTTTATATACTGTTATGTATTGTATATATATAGCTGTTTTATATACTGTTATGTATTGTATATGTATAGCTGTTTTATATACTGTTATGTATTGTATATATATAGCTGTTTTATATACTGTTATGTATTGTATATATATAGCTGTTTTATATACTGTTATGTATTGTATATATATAGCTGTTTTATATACTGTTATGTATTGTATATATATAGCTGTTTTATATACTGTTATGTATTGTATATATATGTGTTTTATATACTGTTATGTATTGTATATATATAGCTGTTTTATATACTGTTATGTATTGTATATGTATAGCTGTTTTATATACTGTTATGTATTGTATATATATAGGTGTTTTTATGAACTACAGCAGCTGTTGTTTTGTTTTTACCAGGGTTATGGTTCCAGTCACGTTGCCGTTGAATACAGCCTTGGCAAACACCCAGTAGGCATCTGTAGAGTTTCCGGCTGTGATGTCGGCGCACTGCATTCTGGAGAACATAAACAAACAAATAAACAAACAAATAAACATCAGAACCAATCAGACAGACTAAGCCTGGTCTGAAATAGCTTCAGCAGGTTTCCACTGACGGGCGGTCAGAGGCTGGACGTAGTCACCTGTTACTCACCGTTACAGACAGGAGTGATTCTCAAAGCTCTCGCTTTATTTACTCCGATGTACAAAAATAACGAGCCAGAGTTTCCAAGACGCTCACCGCACATACAGGCAGAGGCTGTATTAGTATTAGTCTTATTAATAGAACATCTGTATTAGCTGTAACGTCACAGCTGGACTCACACTTCACTTTCAGAGGAGTTGAAACTCTTTAACAAGGTGGGCTCGGGTGGTATGTAGATATCCGACCCCATAATGGATCCCGAATAGCCTCGGGGTAAACTGATACGGGCTGTGTGTTTCTGAAGGGCTTAATTATAGACTTAAAAGGATCCAGGTACGCCTTAAAGGGCTGTTTTGTTTTGTTTTTGTCCACAGAGTGAGTACAGCTTCTGGAGCACATCATCACTGGGAATTCTTCTTAGCTCCACACCAAATCAATTAATCAACTAAAACATGTTCAGACTCCACTTCTATTCTAACAGTTCTATCAAACACTGGAAGTCAGTAGTCACCCAAACCAATTCCAGACATTCTTTTTGTATATAATAATCTATTATATTTAAATTACTATCATAAGCTTGTTTAAAACTAATTAGTGAATTGTCATGGATAGAATTAATTGTGCATTCATTCTGAAACTGGAACTACAGTATGATCCATAAAAGTTCCAGCTTATTATTTCATGCTGGAATTAAAATGTTTTGAAATGTCACTGCGCAGGTATCTAGGTATACACCTTTAAGTTATTAAATAGTGAAAAACCTACTGTAGGTACCTAGGTAGATAAAAACAAGGTACCTTGGTCAGCATTACCTGGTAGTCGCCTCAAGTACATCGCCAGGTCCCTGTCAGGTGAAGACTAGGAGGTGGGTCCTGGTGGGCCCAGTATTCAACTGATGCTTTTTTTATGTATATATTATTTTTATGTATATATTATTTTTATGTATACAGTCTATGTTGAGAATTCCTTCCCTCACAAAAAATAAGTTTATTCTAGTGTAGCATTATTTACTTCTTTTAAACTAAAAGTAGTAACTCTTAGTTTACTTTTAAGTACTTCTCAGTGATATACTAAACACAGTTCTACTTAAGTATGCTGGGGTTATACTAACAAGTATAGAACAGTCTAAGTATATTTGGTCTTTACTTGTACTTAATCTTTTGATTGAGATAGTAGAAGTAAGTATTCTTGCTCTGCACAAAAACACATCCAGTACAATATTTATTTAAAATTTGATTTATAAAGATTTATAAAGATACTAATATGTTTATAATCTGAGTGTGTCTTGTTTATTTTACGTGTGTCCACTGGTGAGTAAGTAAACATTGTTAAGTTCTATTTTAAGTAGAAAAAACTCTTAAACCTAGTCATATACTTTAAAGTACAACAATAATATAATCAGTAAATTATAAGTATTATGTTTAGTTCACTTAAAGAAAACGTACAAGCTAGTAAACTAACAGTAAAACCTTAAGATTACTTTTAGTGTAGTTACAGTACAAAAGATGTAAACTAGTTTATACTTGGTTTACTACTCTTATACTTAAAGTGTACTTAAAAGTATAAGTTTAATTTTAACTAGAAAGTGGCCAATTTAGTCCCAAGAAGTATTAAAATAGTACATATACGAGTGTACTACTAGTACAATGATATAGTATAGTAACTGTATAAAATTAACTTTTCTGTAAGGGTTTCTAGCCTTGTCTTTGGTTGTTGAGCACATACTGGTCTCAGGAAAGACTGACCCAGTGGCTACATAGATGCTTTATATAATTCATAGTGGGTTTTAAATAAGACTAAGTCATGTTGACTGGTCTGGTCTGGTCTTCTGGAGACGGTTGCTGTTTACTTCCTCTCCTCTCCTTCATCTTTCATGGCTCCTCCTGTCTTTGTGGTTGTTACTGCTATTCCTAAGAGACTCTCTTCACACTGCTCTTCAAACCAAGGCGAGTCACTGATAAAGCCCCCATGTATCCCTTCTTATTTTCTCCCTGTCTTCCTGTCCTGTCCTGTCCTGACGGGTTGATGGGACTGAAGTTTCCCCACTGTGGGACTAATAAAGGATTATTGAATTGAATTGAATATAATCCCTGGAAGCAGTTTGAGAAGGTTGAGAGATGTTTTGGGTTTATATTATGTAAAATGGTTTGGGTGACTATTGACTTTCAGGGTTTGTTATCAGAGTCAGCTTAACAGCTTTGGTCCAAAACTGAAGAAACTAAATTTGGACACCAAACCTGTCTTGGCTAATTAGCTTTTTGGGGTAAGTGGTACGTCACGTATGGTTGGCTGTTGAAGATCTATTCCTGTAATCCACTAATACAGCTTTACAAGCATCCTCAATATATCTCCAGACTCGTTAAACACAACAATGAAGGACATACACTACATTTAATTCAATTACACGTTTGGGGAACTGAGTACCACGATGGGGAACCAAGGCCTGAAGCACAGCGAAGCAAGTTATGAGCGCCGATACTTGCTTTTTTGTTTTCTCGCCAGTTCTTTGTTCTGCTTTTCAGATTTGAAAGGAAACCTGAGCTGTAAGGTTGTCACGATACTCGCATGACTAAACTGGAATCATTGAATTTGGAGACTCAATTTAAAATTAGTAAGAGAAGCAGAACTAACCTTGTTCCATCCTTGTAGTGGATGACCAGCGATCGTCCTATGATGCTGTGGGGTCCACTCAGTGGCATACTACTGTCCATGTAGTGGTTCTGGAATTGGTTCTGATCTGTCAGGTACCCAAACTTGCCACTGATATCTCCAATCTCGTACTGATCCACTGTGCCGTTCCCTGGAGCAGGAGACGACGAGATGTTCACCCCATAGGGGTTAAAGTGACCCATGATGTTCTCGTTGGAACAAGCTTCTGCCCCACTCTTTATTGGAAGTAGATGGACATGGTATCCAGCAGCTCTTGCCTCCAGCCCGGTCAGAGAGACGTGGAGGTTGGTGGGACCCTGAGGAGAGGTCTGGAAGAAGTGGACATGTCCTTTGGAGGACCCAGAACCTTGCCAGGATCCAGACTGAGCTGAGGGAAAGCGAACGAGGGTGAGGTTGGCGCAGGCAATGCGACGGCCTGCCTCTTCAGGTCCATGAATCACCACAGACCTGCCGATCATGGCGCCTGGTCCGGACAGCCAGGACGTAGTGTCTGTGAAGAACTGCTTGCTGGCTAGTTTGCCTATACCCGTCCCCAAATTCAGCAGGTCATGTTTCTTGGACAGATCTCCAACCTCGCAAGCAAAAGGACACGCTGGATTGCAGTTTTCCACGTAGCTGCTCAAACTGGTGTTGATGTTGTATGGGTTCCAGTGGCCCCCAGTGGAGCCACAGCGACCCTCATCGCTGTTGGTCTCTGTGCTGATGGGGTTGCTGTGGATGTGCCAGTGGTGTTTCTGAGTAGCAGGCGTGGACGGTTGTCCGTAAGACAAGTCCAGGAACACAGAGACGTCGGAATAAGGGTTTGCACTCAGCTGGGTGAACAGGATTGATCCAACCACTGGGGTCTGGAAGACAGCTCTGGCTGTGATCACCTCTCCAGGGTAGTCAATGCTTGCACAAGCGAATCTTGTTCCATCTGGCTGGTGGAGAACCACAGAGCGTCCCACAATGCTGTTCGGCCCAAACAAGGGCAAGTTCCAGTCGGTGAAGTTGGTCTGGAAGTCATTGGCGTTTGCTAAAGATCCATGCCTGGAGCTAAGATCTCCCACCTCATAGCGGTCATGGGTGGAGCCAGGCGGAGGCGGGTACACGGAGGCCTGAGTGTTCACTCCGAAGGGATTCCAGTGACCCCCAAGGTTGTCATTACTACAGGTGCTCTCTGGGGGTGACCTTAGCTGCGGTGTGGGAAACAAGTGAACATGGTATGGTCCCACCCTTCCACCGAGGTTGGTCAGGTTTACGGTGAGAGCGGTGAGGTCGAAAGGAGATGGCTGGCGAAAAGTGAGCTGACCTTTGACTCCTCGCATGTCAATCATGGCACTGACCACCTTTGGTTCCAAGGTTCTGAGCTCAGCACACGAGTACCCTGACCGGAGTTTGACGAGAGCGAAACAGAATCCAGTCGGAAGGCTGGGAATCTCTAAACGGGATTTGACAGCTTCAAACGGGGAGCCGACACTCAGTTGACCCAAGTTGTTCAGGCTGGTCAGAACTAAACTGACCAACAGTGTTTCACAGGTGGCTGCAGAACAGTTTCGGGACAGAAAGACACTCACGTTAGTCGCAGGGGAGTCCGTTTGATCCACGCTGACCAGGTCTGCAAGAAGCGTGGCACCTTGTTCCCCTGACACCTGGCGGAGGTAGATGTTCCCAGCCACCTCTCTGAAGAACCGTGCCTGCCAGGTGGTGACTGCGGACCTGGCTAGAACGCTGGCGCAAGCCTTCATGCCGTTGCACGTCTCCACCACTAGAGACATTGCTTCCAGGCTAGACCTCTGCCCAAAGATACCAGAGATGTTCACCACAGAATCGGGAGAATGAACAGTGAACGTGAACACTCGCTCTCCTGTGTGGGTGGTCTCGCAGGGTTGGGCCATGTGACTGTACATTACAGGAAACTCTGTGAGGGACAGATTGAAGGACCCACAGCTTGTGGCATTCGTACCAGTCAGGTTAACGGTAGCTGTCTGCTCCGTGGAGTCCAACCAGACGGAACCTGCAACTCCTGCCATGTTGAACTGGGCCAGATATTGTCCATAAGTAGAGGAAGCTGGAAATGAAGAGCAAGATGAGATGCTTCATGAGATGTTTCATCATCACATGAATTCTGGTGTGAATTCCTAACACCATATTGGAATCAGGAGTTAACACAATGGCTACAGAGATGTTTTATATCATTTATATATAAGTGTCCACTCGTCTGTATAATCTGAATGAAGCCCTGGAAGCGGTTTGAGAAGATTGAGAGATGTTTTGTGGTTGTATTATTTAAACTGGTTTGGGTGACTATTGACTTCCAGTGTTTTTGTTATCAGGGTCAGCCTAACAGATTTGGCCCGAAACTAAAGAAACTAAATCTGGACACCAAACCCGTCTAGGCTTGTTGGCTCTCTTATTGCTTGACCAGCCGTGTTGTCGTTCCCAAATGGAGATCCAGTCCAAGCTATCTGAGCTCAAAACTCTGCCCAGCTATGTTCACTAAGCAGAACATGGTTCAAATTGCATGTTGCAGTGGGTGCGGCCTTATGGTGTGGTTGTTGTGGTTTCTTGCGAGCTTGTGCTCTACGAAAAACTGGAACGTCAGTAGCAGTGAAACTCGTCTAAGCTCTGGACAAAGCTGCTAATCACAGTGTTTCTTCATCCTAAACAGGCGTGAGCAGCCAAGCCTCTCTCATCTTACCTACCCCGGAAAAAACAGTGGACTGGGTATGGAGGGGAACCGGTTTGGTTAAGTAACAAGTTGGTCTTGTAATCTGTTGGTGGGGTGAAGACAAAAGCATGAGCATGGCCCTAGGTCTGGGAAGAAACCTTGAGGTCGAAGTAGCTTATTAGCCCCACCAGTTGTGTACCAGGCCAGACGGGTGAGCAGTCTGTGAGAGATGTACACCTAAAGGACTTGGGCTGGAGCAAAGCACGGCTATACCATCAACCAGTCCTCAGTCCAAGCCACTCACCCATGAAGAACCTCCCTAACGAGCATGAAACAAAGTTTCCCAACAAAAGAGGTCACCAAAGCAGAGAGTACATGTGCCTGTAGGTCAACTCTCAGCCACTTCCTACCTTCCCTATTTATACCCCAAGAAGGGCAACCTCCCTGCAGCGCCCCTAGAGGATAGGAGGAGGCACACTGGCTACGTTTGGATTTTCTTCAGTCCCACTGAATTCTTTCTGATTCTAGATTAAGACGGGGGTGTTTATATGCTCACTCCACTCAACACTCTGATTAAATCTCCGTTTACATGCACACTACAAATAATCAAAGCCAAAATTACACGCATGCGTAAAGCACAAGCGTTACCATGACAACGAGCATCAAGCGAGTTCAGTCAGAGTGAGACCGGCAGAGGTATGTTACCTGAGTTTTCAGTTTTAGGGCGCTCATGTTTTTAACTGCTTTCATATTATTTTTCAATCAACATATGTGATCGGTGATCGGCCGATATGTGTCCAATTTAGTCGATCCCGAGAGCCGATCGATGGCGTTAAACAAATGAGCCTAATTTCTGTTTTTTCCAGCTAGTGTTTCATCCAGGAAGAGGAGAACCCCCTCCCTGCAGTTCCTCTCTGAACCACTAGGTGGAAATACATTCCCTTTCATTTTCAACAGACTGACTAAAGCAGCGGCCTCGTGAAAAAGGAAACGTGATAGAAAACATGTTCGTCTGGCAGTGTTTACCGTATGTGACTCAGACTCATCCAGGATGTTTTTAAAATTAGTAAATTCAGTGTCTCGTTGGAGAACCAAGATATTTAACTCTATTAATTTGATACGGTAGTTAAGAGACACCACACACAGCAGAGCTAGCACACACAGCTAACACAAAACTAATAACCCAGAAACCCGTACAGACCAGATCTGACAAACAGAACAGCAGCAGTAATTCAATATTCTACATTTAATGATTACAGATTTAGTTTAAAATAACAGAGTCTGAGTTTAATGACTGCAGTTTTTACTGTATTTATTTAATTCTCTTTTTTAGTTTTTAATTAGTATCTAAATGTAATGTTTACCGTATATTTGTTTGATTTACTTTGTTTATTTACTGTTAATTTAGTTAAAAATATTATTCTGTTTTATTTGAGCTCGTTAAAAACGGTAATAAACTAGTTTAGATCATGTTTCATGACTTGCTTGCGCTAATAACTACTTGTAGCCCTGCTATGGTATATAGCCCCGCCCTCGATCGGTATCGGCTATCGGCCAATCGTGCTGAAAGGTGATTAGCCACCTCCTTCAATCAGACAGAAACTGTAATCGGAATGACCTCAATCAGACTAGTCTATTGGGGTTGAAGTGTATACATGGACGTATTCTATTCCGATTGAACTATTAGTCGGATTATTAATGGATTATCGGGCTGCATGTGAACGTAACCAGTGTGTCCCTGCATAAGACTGTTAATATAATAGTTTAATAAAAACATATATAATAAAATAAAAACATATATTCATCGCAGTTTAACCAAATTTTGTATGTGATTTGAAGACACAATGTGTGGCACATAGATCTTGCTGTTGGTTGACATGGTCACACAACACTACTGTTATCTGATGGCACATTCTTCTCATTTTGCTGCCATGGTAACAAACCAAAAATACCAAAAGTTAGTAAGAAATTGGCCGAGACCTGTCCAACCCTAGTCAGGACGAGAGACTGAACTTCCTGTTTCAGTTTCTTGTAGCTGTAGTTTTAAATCTCTCACCAGTGACCAGTCACATCACCCCCAGACCAACTGTTCACTCTACAATACTCACTCCTACCGAGCACATGAGGGTGAAGCAGCTCACACACCAGTTTTCCTGTTCCACCTTAAACAGTGCAGCAGGAGCCAGAACGTACCTGCACCTCCATTTAAGGTGGAAGGATTTAAATCCAGTAAACTCAGTTCAGTGAGTGGAAGTTTCAGATAAAAGTTCTTTCCATTGAGGTTCTCCATTCAGGCAATCCAGGAATCCAGTCCATAGTTTACCAATATATAGTCATTGTCCAATGAAAAACTAGTATCTTTAAACATTGCATCTTTACAGAAGAGGCCAAAAACTATTCAATGCAATTAAAGTCAAGTTTATTCGTGTAGCGCGGTTTACAACACTGTTGTCACAAAACAGCTTTACAACATATATATCGTAGCTGTCCAATAAAAACATTGTTCCAATTTTGTGGATTTTGAGTTTTCTATGTTATATGATCACGCCAATGTTCGTTTACACTGTATGAAAATTTCATGATGAATGGACCAATAGAAGTGCTCCAAAATACCTTGGAAAACACTCCGGTTCCATTGACTTCTATTGAAAGTAAAGTAGGTTTTTGGTCTCTCCTGTAAAGTTGCAATTTTAGAGATACTTTGGAGATACTTTTTTTCATTAGACAGCAACGATATATATATATACCCAGTGAGTGAGCCAGAGGCAACAGTGGCAAGAACACCTCCCTCAGACTGGAGGAGGAAACCTTGGGAGGAACCTCTGGTCAAACAGTATTTACAGTTTAATAAACTAAACACCAAAGAAAAGCTGAGAGAACCTCTGTTTGAAGTCTGGATGGCAATAGCTTTAGAAACTGCACAGGTAGAGGCAGTCTCTGATTGAGGCAGTCTCTGATTGAGGCAGTCTCTGATTGAGGCAGTTCCTCACCGAGTCTTTACGAAAGTGGGATTGAATTGAAACAGTCCCATCCTATCTCAGTGCTACTATAGTAACTGTTGTCACTTTTTCAATGCAAGTCAGTGGAACCAGAATTATTCCCAAGCTGGTTTGGAGCATTTCTATTGGTCCACCCTTACAGAAAATAAGTATATTTAAAGTTAATTTTATTAAGTATACTTTATTCAGTTACTATACTATATCATTGTACTAGTAGTAAACTCGTATATGTACTATTTTAATACTTCTTTGAACTAAATTGGCCACTTTCTAGTTTTTAAAATTATACTTTTAAGTAGACTTTAAGTGTAAGAGTATTAAACCAAGTATAAACTAGTTTACATCTTTTGTACTGTAACTACACTAAAAGTAATCTTAAGGTTTTACTGTTAGTTTACTAGCTTGTACGTTTCTTTAAGTGAACTAAACATAATACTTATAATTTACTGCTTATATTATTGTTGTACTTTAAAGTATATGACTAGGTTTAAGAGTTTTTTCTACTTAAAATAGAACTTAACAACGTTTACTTACTCACCAGTGGACACACGTAAAATAAACAAGACACACTCAGATTATAAACATATTAGTATCTTTATAAATCTTTATAAATCAAATTTTAAATAAATATTCTACTGGATGTGTTTTTGTGCAGAGCAAGAATACTTACTTCTACAATCTCAATCAAAAGATTAAGTACAAGTAAATACCAAATATACTTAGACTGTTCTATACTTGTCAGTATAACCCCAGCATACTTAAGTAGAACAGTGTTTAGTATATCACTGAGAAGTACTTAAAAAGTAATCTGAAAGTATTCTCACTTCCTCTTAGTTTAAAAGAAGTAACTAATGCTACACTTGAATAAACTTCTTTTTTGGAAGGGCAGTCATCAAATGAAGTGGAAAATTGAAAATGATCATGAATGGTGACGGTGGTGATATGGTGTATTTTATTATATCCAATCAGATTCTAGCTTTTCACTCGGCTCGCTGTCGAGCCTGGGCCTCTGATTTATAGCTCATACACATGTGACCGTAAAGCTCTGGTGAGCGAAATCCTTCCAGCTCAGGTTCACGTTGGCATTGTCTGGTACAGCTCTCCGGACAAAAGCGAGAGTGAAGCGAGACTCATACACACCTCTGCACCCAGCGGAGGACAGGAGTGGTCTCGGAGTGCTCAGAGCTCTGGCAGCGGCGGCTTTTTAAGATCTCACACTAAACAACAATAGTGCAAATCTCACGTTTCACTGAGAGAGGTGACTGCCGCTGTCCCGGGACTATCCGGGGACTGTCCGGGGACTGTCCGGGGACTGTCCCTACTCTGTCCCTACTCTGTCCCTACTCTGTCCACTGAGGCTGGAGTCCTTTAACGGTGAATTAAACTAGTATGTTAGTTAATCTGGGTTCACCTGAAGATTAGACTGATTTTAGCACAGTGTGTCCAAAATAATGGAAACGCTATATGACAAACTTATTGGCTCACACTTTAGGTTATAATTATGGTCAATATGTCACTCCAGCTCCAGAGTGTCCGGTCTGATTGTGTGATTCGGACTTGTATGCAGCTTTTTGATTGGATGCACGGATTCCAGATGACTACAGATTATTTCCGGAATTTTCTCCCATAGAGAATGAATAGGATGGAAAAGTTCACGCCAATCTACTGAACTTCTGCTCCACCCACAGACCCCGTTTCACATACACTGACTCAGAGCAGACCCCCGACCACCCCCCCCCGCCACACTCGTCTGTTTGTCGTTTTTTTCATCCCTCTTTTCACCCATAGACTCCCATTCATTTTCAGACACACCCAAACACTATGGTTTTGTTTAACCTACAGTCTCCAAACTACCTGTACTCACTCAGATCAGACCCCCAACCTCTAATCTACAGATATACTGACCTGCACTCCTCTATTAGTCGTTTATTCATCCCTCATTCCTCCCATAGAGTCCCATTCATTTTCAGCCACACTCAAGCCTCACAATTTTGTTTCACCTACAGCCTCCACACTGCCTCGACTCACTCAGAGCAGACCCCCAAACTCTAATCCACAGTCATACTGACCCACACTCCTCTATTTGTTGTTTATTCATCCCTCGTTCCTCCCATAGAGTCCCATTCATTTTCAGCCACACCCCAAACATCATGTTTCGTTTGACCTACAGCCTCACTGTACTCCCTCAGACCAGATCCCCAAACTCTAATCCACAGATATACTGACCCACACTCCTCTATTTGTCGTTTATTCATCCCTCGTTCCTCCCATAGATTCCCATTTATTTTAAAATGCACACAAACATCATGGTTTAATTTAACCTGCAGCTTCCAAACTGTCTGTACTCACTCAGAGTAGATCCCCAAACACACTGACCCTCACTCCTCTACAACCATCCTGCGCAACCATCAGTGGAAAGGAACCACCATAGGACCACCAATGACTGGAGTCAATGTAAACTTACAGACTGAACCTACATGGTAGCTGTTTCTAATAAAATAATCAATAATTATAAGTCATTATTTGCTGTTTTCATCTTTTCATACACCCTTAGTTACAGTAGCAACGTTCATAAAAATAGAATCATGGTTCTTCACTGGTTCTTGGTGCACTGTTCCGTTAAGAACTTCAGTATAGAACCTTCAAAATATGGTTCTTCATAATATACGTCTCATATTAACCAAACCTAATGACATTATAGTGATGAGAACCAGAGGTCACCATGTCTACAACCTTAACTTATATTATAAATAATAATTATTATTTCAGTAACACTATATTTTTAATATATCTTATTAATAATAAAATAATTTATTAATTATTATATTAACAAGTATCTCAAAAACACTTTTTACTTTCAATGCAAGTCAGTGGAACCAGAAGTTTTCCCAAGCTATTCTGGAGCATTTCCATTGGTCCATTCGCCATGAGATCTTTGCACCAAGTATGAATTAAAATTCATGTATGGATTGTTTAAATTCATAATAATTCTATGAAATATCTTTCTTTAAGAGAGAAGATCTGAGTTTTAAAGGGGTTCAGCTCTTCAGACGCCTGGTTCCCATCACCACCATTGTGAACCATTCTTAGACTTTTTAATAATTCTTAAGTTTTTACTGTGAATGACTTTAATAACTTTATGCAATAAAGTAATAACTATAGCTCCAGTTCTGTCACTACACCTGACCGGCTCTTAGCGTCCACATGGTTCTCTACGTTGGAAATGTCTTGCATGTTGACAAAAAGTGAGATTATGAAGCGACTACACAAATTATTGACTAGCGGTGGTTAAACTGAGCAAAGTTCAGATCCGGTTTTAGGACCATACAGACCAAACTGAGGTATAACTGAGCGTCAGCGCACATGAGCTACAGAGAGATACACCACTAACCTGTCACCACCACCATCATCATCATCATCATCATCATTAAAGCCACTTTCCACTAAAGTCTGCCTCTAATCCAACAGCGTGCTGAAGAACCAGCAGCTCCATGAGAAGAAGAACGTGTTTGAGCTCCAGAAGTAATACTGAACCCACTGTTTCCCCCAAAACCAGGAGTAATAGAAGTAAACAGGACTCACCGCACAGACTCAACAGGAGGAGAGCTGCTGAAAGGCACATGTTGGCAGCTGTGTGCGCGAGTGTGTGCGCGAGTGTGTGTGCGAGTGTGTGTGTGTGTGTGTGTGAGAGGGAAGGAGGGGGAGAGCTCGAGTGCTTTCAGAAGGGAAGCCCCTCGCTGCGTCTGTCTGCGTGTCCTTGAGTCTGTGTGGTATAAATTAGTGTAATTGGTTCCTCAGACTTCTGTAGATTAGGTGTGTGTGTGAGTGTGAGTGTGTGTGTGTGGGTGTGTGGGTGTGTGTGTTGGGGGGGCAGGTCTAATCTACCGCATCGTCATGTGCTCGTATACGCGTGTTCACTCCTCACACACACACACACACACATAAACACACACACAGATGAACACACACACACACACACACACATAAACACACACACACATGAACACACACACATAAACACACACACACATGAACACACACACACATAAACACACACACACATGAACACATAAACACACACACACACATGAACACATAAACACACACACATGAACACACACACTCACACACATAATCACACACATGAACACACAAACACACAGACACCTCACAAACACACATAAACACACACACATACACCTCACACAAACACACACACACATAAACACACACACAGACTCCTAACACACACACATAAACACACACACACATAAACACACAGACATGAACACACACACACACATAAACACACACATATATAAATGCACACATGCACACTCATACACCTCACACACACACACACACACACACACACACACACATATCTAAACACACATATACACCTCACACACACACACACATGAACACACACACACACTCACAGGGTATTTACAGTTACACCCTTCTGGGCTGAGACACACAACTACACACACACACACACACACACACACACACACACACACACACATGAACACACACACACACATAAACACACACACACACATGAACACACACACACATAAACACACACATGAACACACACACATAAACACACACACACATGAA
>CM038728.1:1650927-1670927 GCA_021613375.1 Megaleporinus macrocephalus
CGCTCTCTTGCTCTGTGTGTGTGTGTTATGTAGTTGTGGTGCTGTGATGTGATTGGATGATTGGAGATTGAGCTGCTGGTGCTGATGCTGGTGCTGATGCTGGTGAGATGAAGTGGGTTCTCTGAGAGCAGCAGTTCACTTCTGCTCCCTCACAACGATGGCAGGGGCGTGTCCCACTCTCTGTCTCTGTATCTCTCTCTCTCTCTCTCTCTCTCTCTATCTCTCTCTCTCTCTCTCTCTCTCTCTCTCTCTCTCTCCCTCGTCCTCACCTATTTTTCATAAGGGCTGTATGAATATTGCAGATGCTGAGGAGACTGTAGTGTCTTGTACTGCATCTCCATCTCTCCTGTCTCCGTCTCTCCTGTCTCCATCTCTCCTGTCTCCGTCTCTCCTGTCTCCGTCTCTCCTGTCTCCGTCTCTCCTGTCTCCGCCTCTCCTGTCTCCGTCTCTCCGTGTGAGGCAGCACTAATCAGTGTTTACATGCTTTTAAAGTAAATACTGTTAGAGGCTGTTCAGCTCGTGTTGGTGAACATCTCAAACATCTCACTGGACCAGAGCTTCCTGGTTTTCTCAGGGGGTTCTTTAGTAAAGAAAGCGGCCTTGTACAGAACCATCAACACTTAAAGAACCCATAGTACCGGCTTCTTCTCATTATTGAAGGGTTCTGCAGGCTGATGGAGAACGTGTAGTATATAAGTCTATAATAGCATAACAGGGTTCTGCTATTGTTATTAGGTTCACCACCAGAACACTTCAATGATGCGGAGAACCCTCTAATCATGCAGAGGGTTCTTTGAGTGCTCATGATTGAACATAGAACCATTTTCGTTACTACAGAACCTTTAAAGAACCGTCCTCTTAAGAGTGAGTAGTGTGCAGTCGCGGCAGGGGGCGGGCGATACAGCCCAAATTTCATATCACGATACTGATACGATACATATCACAATTATTCACCACCACCACGCCAGCGTCACTGCAGAGCTGAGAATGATCCACCTCCCTAATAGTATCTGCTCTCTGGTGGTCCTGTGGGGGCCCTGATCATTAAAGAACAGAGAATCAGATGAACTACAGTCTGGAAGTGTGTGCTACAGTGTGGGTGAACATTCTCTCTGATGTAACAGCTCTTGCGATAACACTCTCTATTTCCCAACGTCAGCGTGTGTGTGTGTGTGTGTGTGCGAGAGGGGGAGGGGGAGGGGGGGGGGAGATAAGTATGAAACCATTAGGAAAGCCTCAGCTCTCTATTTGAACCTGTCCAGGCGGACAGCATGACTCCACCATCAGTTCTCTGTATGTGTCGACCTTATCAGAAACATATGTGCCGCACACTGGCCGAGTTATGGAATGGAAAGTTTTCCTTTGTTATGAGGCCGTGCACATGTGTGTGCGTGTGTGTGTGTGTGTGTGCGTGTGTGTGTGCGTTGGTGGGTTTGTTTTTATTATTGTAGGTTTCGCTCTTGCTCGTCTGTCTTGGAACTCCATCTGTGTTCAATTTCTGTTTCCTGTGTTCAGGGCTGTTCTCTGACCGCTACAGTTGTAGCAGGCTGGCTTTATGAAGTCTTCCCAGCCAGTACTGGACACGGGAACGCTGATATGGGATCAGCTGATGACTTTACATTACATTGTATTACACAGACATTAGGGGGTTAATATAAGAATATAAAGATCATTAAATAGCAGCACCACTGCTTCCTCTCAGACCTCTGAATATGTATGTAAAGTATGGAGATATGGAGCTATTAAGGTGGCACGCTGATTATTATTTAATAAAGAATGACCACAATATACTCTATACTGAGTAGGGCTGTGTGTTGGTAAGAATCTGGCGATACAGTACGTATCGTGATACGGCGGTCACGATTCAATATATCATGATATATCGCGATACTGCAGGAAAAGTGATATATTGTGATTTTTCTAATCCTACTATTAAAACACACCACTGTACGAACAGGTTTATCAATGTTTACAATAGCACTGCGTCCTTGTGCTACTTGTTAATGTTGGAGTGGAGCTGAAAATGGATTACAACACTGCCATCTAGTGGTCAGATGTTTAATCCACAAGTTACTGTATTTAGGCCACAAGTTAATATATTAAGATTTGTGGTTACTATACTGAGATTTGTGGTTACTGTATTAAGACCACACGTTACTGTATTGAGACCAAATTTTCTATACTGATACTAAAAGTTACAGTGTTGAGACCACAAGTTACTATATTAATACCACACGTTACTGTATTAAGGCCACACGTTACTGTATTGAGATTTGTGGTTACTATACTAGGATTTGTGGCTACTGTGTTGAGACCACACGTTACTTTATTGAGACCACAAGTTACTGTGTTGAGACCACTAATTTCTGTATTGAGACCACAAGTTATTATATTGAGACCACAAGTTACTGTGTTAAGACCACTAATTTCTGTATTGAGACCACAAGTTATTATATTGAGACCACAAGTTACTGTGTTGAGACCACTAATTTCTGTATTGAGACCACAAGTTACTGTGTTGAGACCACAAATTACTGTGTTGAGACCACTAATTACTGTATTGAGACCACAGGTTACTTTGTTGAGACCACTAATTACTGTATTGAGACCACAAGTTACTGTGTTGAGACCACAAGTTACTATATTGAGACCACAAGTTACTGTGTTGAGACCACTAATTACTGTGTTGAGACCACAAGTTACTATATTGAGACCACTAATTACTGTATTGAGACCACAAATTACTGTGTTGAGACCACAAGTTACTATATTGAGACCACAAGTTACTGTGTTGAGACCACTAATTACTGTATTGAGACCACAAGTTACTGTGTTGAGACCACTAATTACTGTATTGAGACCACAAGTTACTGTGTTGAGACCACTAATTACTGTATTGAGACCACAAGTTACTGTGTTGAGACCACTAACTACTGTATTGAGACCACAAGTTACTGTGTTGAGACCACTAACTACTGTATTGAGACCACTAACTACTGTATTGAGACCACAAGTTACTGTGTTGAGACCACTAACTACTGTATTGAGACCACAAGTTACTGTGTTGATACCACAAGTTACTGTGTTGAGACCACTAATTACTGTATTTAGGCCACAAGTTACTGTGTTGAGACCACTAATTACTGTATTGAGACCACAAGTTACTGTGTTGATACCACAAGTTACTGTGTTGAGACCACTAATTACTGTATTTAGGCCACAAGTTACTGTGTTGAGACCACAAGTTACTGTATTGAGACCACAAGTTACTGTGTTGAGACCACAAGTTACTGTGTTGAGACCACAAGTTACTGTGTTGAGACCACAAGTTACTATATTGAGACCACAAGTTACTGTGTTGAGACCACTAATTACTGTATTGAGACCACAAGTTACTGTGTTGAGACCACTAATTACTGTATTGAGACCACAAGTTACTGTGTTGAGACCACAAGTTACTGTATTGAGACCACAAGTTACTGTGTTGAGACCACAAGTTACTGTATTGAGACCACAAGTTACTATATTAATACTACAAGTTACTGTGTTGAGACCACAAGTTACTGTGTTGAGACCACAAGTTACTGTGTTGAGACCACTAATTACTGTATTTAGGCCACAAGTTACTGTATTGAGACCACAGGTTACTATATTAATACTACAAGTTACTGTGTTGTTACTGTATTACTGTATCAGGACTTGTTTTGATGAATTATGGTTTTTATGTAATTCAGGATTAATCATGTTTTATTATTGATTCTGTTGGTAATTGTTATTGAAAACTGGTACTGACCGGTACGGGTTCCTGACTGGTCATTACTGATCTATCTCTGTGTGAAGTGTTTCATGCCCCTGAGTGTCTTAACTGTTTTGACTGTGGAGTTTGATCCAGTGCTCTCTGGTCATGGAGCTGGAAACTGTGGACTCTGAGGCATTGACCACATACACCGTATACAGAGAGCCTGTTGTACTGTATTATAATATATCATAATATTAATGATATGATCCAGCTCTTAATCCAGCAGAGGATTAGTCACTTAATAAAGCTGTTCTGTTCTGTTCTATTCTATTCTATTTGTTCTATTCTATTCTATTCTATTTGTTCTATTCTATTCTATTCTATTTGTTCTATTCTAGTTGTTCTATTCTATTCTATTCTATTCTATTTGTTCTATTATATTTGTTCTATTCTATTCTATTTGTTCTATTTGTTCTATTCTATTCTATTCTATTTGTTCTATTCTATTCTATTCTATTTGTTCTATTCTATTCTATTCTATTTGTTCTATTCTAGTTGTTCTATTCTATTCTATTCTATTCTATTTGTTCTATTATATTTGTTCTATTCTATTCTATTTTTTCTATTCTATTCTCTTCTCTTCTCTTCTATTCTATTCTATTCTATTTGTTCTATTTTATTCTATTCTGTTTGTTCTATTTTATTCTATTTGTTTTGTTCTATTCTATTTGTTTTGTTCTATTCTATTCTATTCTATTCTATTCTATTCTATTCTATTCTATTCTATTAGTTCTATTCTATTCTATTCTATTCTATTCTATTCTATTAGTTCTATTATATTCTATTTGTTCTATTCTATTCTATTGTAAAGTCTGCTCCTGGTCTCTAGTGCAGTAAGAAGCAGAGCCTGCTGAACACATTACTACACAATATTTCAATATTTTAATATATTGTTAGATAATATTTATTCAAACATAACACACGTAATTCTTGGACTTTGCTGATATAAATATGATATAAATGTGATATAAATATGATATAAATATGATATAAATATGATATAAATGTGATATAAATATGATATAAATATGATATAAATATGATATAAATATGATCAGGGTGTAGGTGTTTGCTGTTATTTTAAACCCCCTCCGAGCGCTGATCCAGGACCAGCTTTGGCCTTCTACGGTTTCCTGTGTTCTGGGCTGCCTGTGGCCTTCTACATGGTCAGGAATAGGTTCGGGACTCGGGCCTGGACGGTAGATCAGTTCCAGCTCGGAGACACTTCATAAATACGGGCTCAGGTCCCAGATCAGCGCTGTTACCCGGAGACCTGATAAGTATGGACGCGGGCCGAGCGGCCACACCTAAATGGCTTTCACATGAGTTCAGCGCTGGGTGTTTTTCTGGAGCCTCTGACGTTGGGAGGATATTTCTGGTGAGTTCGGGACTTTTTACATCAGAGGTCATTAACCCTCTAAATCCAGACTTTTAACCACCGGCCTGGCCAGTATGACTGCATATGATTGGACGTTAGCCCATTATACTATCCTATTTATTTATTTATTTATTAATTACAACTCAGCTTGCCACATAAATAAAAACAGATGCAATGGTGCACAGCTCACTTCAGCCCTGTACACTACCAGTCACCTGAGTATCTGTGTTTATAGTTATAAAGGTGTTTAGATCTGAATGTGCTGAGAGACGAGTGTAAATAGTGAAGTTGGAGCCCATGTACACAAATGGCTCCTCATGAAGCTGCTGGTCAGAATGTTCAAAGTATGTAAACCTGCATCAGAGCAAATGAGCTCATTTCTAAAAGACCCTCTAAACATTCTTTAAACACAACCAGATGTTTAATTCTGCTCCAGGAATAATTCCATACTGACTATTCTATAGTTCTGATCTCCTCACACTTATTCACTAATATTATTACTATTAATATAGTACACATAAGAAGAACCTTATTCACTAATATTAGTACTATTAATATAGTACACATAAGAAGAACCTTATTCACTAATATTAGTACTATTAATATAGTACACATAAGAAGAACCTTATTCACTAATATTAGTACTATTAATATAGTACACATAAGAAGAACCTTATTCACTAATATTAGTACTATTAATATAGTACACATAAGAAGAACCTTATTCACTAATATTAGTACTATTAATATAGTACACATAAGAAGAACCTTATTCACTAATATTAGTACTATTAATATAGTACACATAAGAAGAACCTTATTCACTAATATTAGTACTATTAATATAGTACACAGAAGAAGAACCTTATTCACTAATATTAGTACTATTAATATAGTACACATAAGAAGAATCTTATTCACTAATATTAGTACTACTAATATAGTACACAGAAGAAGAACCTTATTCACTAATATTAGTACTATTAATATAGTACACAGAAGAAGAACCTTATTCACTAATATTAGTACTATTAATATAGTACACAGAAGAAGAACCTTATTCACTAATATTATTACTATTAATAGAGTACACAGAAGAAGAACCTTATTCACTAATATTAGTACTATTAATATAGTACACATAAGAAGAACCTTATTCACTAATAATAGTACTATTAATATAGTACCAATAAGAAGAACCTTATTCACTAATATTAGTACTATTAATATAGTACACATAAGAAGAACCTTATTCACTAACATTAGTACTATTAATATAGTACACAGAAGAAGAACCTTATTCACTAATATTAGTACTATTAATATAGTACACATAAGAAGAACCTTATTCACTAATATTAGTACTATTAATATAGTACACATAAGAAGAACCTTATTCACTAATATTAGTACTATTAATATAGTACACAGAAGAAGAACCTTATTCACTAATATTAGTACTATTAATATAGTACACATAAGAAGAGCCTTATTTACTAATATTAGTACTATTAATATAGTACACATAAGAAGAACCTTATTCACTAATATTAGTACTATTAATATAGTACACATAAGAAGAACCTTATTCACTAATATTAGTACTATTAATATAGTACACATAAGAAGAACCTTATTCACTAATATTAGTACTATTAATATAGTACACATAAGAAGAACCTTATTCACTAATATTAGTACTATTAATATAGTACACATAAGAAGAACCTTATTCACTAATATTAGTACTATTAATATAGTACACATAAGAAGAACCTTATTCACTAATATTAGTACTATTAATATAGTACACGGAAGAAGAACCTTATTCACTAATATTAGTACTATTAATATAGTACACATAAAAAGAACCTTATTCACTAATATTAGTACTATTAATATAGTACACAGAAGAAGAACCTTATTCACTAATATTATTACTATTAATAGAGTACACAGAAGAAGAACCTTATTCACTAATATTAGTACTATTAATATAGTACACAGAAGAAGAACCTTATTCACTAATATTATTACTATTAATAGAGTACACAGAAGAAGAACCTTATTCACTAATATTAGTACTATTAATATAGTACACAGAAGAAGAACCTTATTCACTAATATTAGTACTATTAATGTAGTACACAGAAGAAGAACCTTATTCACTAATATTAGTACTATTAATATAGTACACAGAAGAAGAACCTTATTCACTAATATTAGTACTATTAATATAGTACACAGAACAAGAACCTTATTCACTAATATTAGTACTATTAATATAGTACACAGAACAAGAACCTTATTCACTAATATTAGTACTATTAATATAGCACACGGAAGAAGAACCTTATTCACTAATATTAGTACTATTAATATAGTACACGGAAGAAGAACCTTATTCACTAATATTAGTACTATTAATATAGTACACAGAAGAAGAACCTTATTCACTAATATTAGTACTATTAATATAGCACACAGAAGAAGAACCTTGTTCACTAATATTAGTACTATTAATATAGTACACAGAAGAAGAACCTTATTCACTAATATTAGTACTATTAATATAGTACACAGAAGAAGAACCTTATTCACTAATATTAGTACTATTAATATAGTACACAGAGGAAGAACCTTATTCACTAATATTAGTACTATTAATATAGTACACATAAGAAGAACCTTGTTCACTAATATTAGTACTATTAATATAGTACACATAAGAAGAACCTTATTCACTAACATTAGTACTATTAATATAGTACACAGAAGAAGAACCTTATTCACTAATATTATTACTATTAATATAGCACACAGAAGAAGAACCTTATTCACTAATATTAGTACTATTAATATAGTACACAGAACAAGAACCTTATTCACTAATATTAGTACTATTAATATAGCACACGGAAGAAGAACCTTATTCACTAATATTAGTACTATTAATATAGTACACGGAAGAAGAACCTTATTCACTAATATTAGTACTATTAATATAGTACACAGAAGAAGAACCTTATTCACTAATATTAGTACTATTAATATAGCACACAGAAGAAGAACCTTGTTCACTAATATTAGTACTATTAATATAGTACACAGAAGAAGAACCTTATTCACTAATATTAGTACTATTAATATAGTACACATAAGAAGAACCTTATTCACTAACATTAGTACTATTAATATAGTACACAGAAGAAGAACCTTATTCACTAATATTATTACTATTAATATAGCACACAGAAGAAGAACCTTATTCACTAATATTAGTACTATTAATATAGTACACAGAACAAGAACCTTATTCACTAATATTAGTACTATTAATATAGCACACGGAAGAAGAACCTTATTCACTAATATTAGTACTATTAATATAGTACACGGAAGAAGAACCTTATTCACTAATATTAGTACTATTAATATAGTACACAGAAGAAGAACCTTATTCACTAATATTAGTACTATTAATATAGCACACAGAAGAAGAACCTTGTTCACTAATATTAGTACTATTAATATAGTACACAGAAGAAGAACCTTATTCACTAATATTAGTACTATTAATATAGTACACAGAAGAAGAACCTTATTCACTAATATTAGTACTATTAATATAGTACACAGAGGAAGAACCTTATTCACTAATATTAGTACTATTAATATAGTACACATAAGAAGAACCTTGTTCACTAATATTAGTACTATTAATATAGTACACATAAGAAGAACCTTATTCACTAACATTAGTACTATTAATATAGTACACAGAAGAAGAACCTTATTCACTAATATTATTACTATTAATATAGCACACAGAAGAAGAACCTTATTCACTAATATTAGTACTATTAATAGAGTACACAGAAGAAGAACCTTATTCACTAATATTAGTACTATTAATATAGTACACAGAAGAAGAACCTTATTCACTAATATTAGTACTATTAATATAGTACACAGAGGAAGAACCTTATTCACTAATATTAGTACTATTAATATAGTACCAATAAGAAGAACCTTATTCACTAATATTTGTACTATTAATATAGTACCAATAAGAAGAATCTTATTCACTAATATTAGTACTATTAATATAGTACACATAAGAAGAACCTTATTCACTAATATTAGTACTATTAATATAGTACACATAAGAAGAACCTTATTCACTAATATTAGTACTATTAATATAGTACCAATAAGAAGAACCTTATTCACTAATATTAGTACTATTAATATAGTACACATAAGAAGAACCTTATTCACTAATATTAGTACTATTAATATAGTACACATAAGAACCTTATTCACTAATATTAGTACTATTAATATAGTACACATAAGAACCTTATTCACTAATATTAGTACTATTAATATAGTACACATAAGAACCTTATTCACTAATATTAGTACTATTAATATAGTACACAGAAGAAGAACCTTATTCACTAATATTATTACTATTAATATAGCACACAGAAGAAGAACCTTATTCACTAATATTAGTACTATTAATATAGTACACAGAAGAAGAACCTTATTCACTAATATTAGTACTATTAATATAGTACCAATAAGAAGAACCTTATTCACTAACATTAGTACTATTAATATAGTACACATAAGAAGAACCTTATTCACTAATAATAGTACTATTAATATAGTACCAATAAGAAGAACCTTATTCACTAATATTAGTACTATTAATATAGTACACATAAGAAGAACCTTATTCACTAATATTATTACTATTAATATAGTACACAGAGGAACCCACTCTTTACTGACCCCTCCCCCTCTTTACATCTGAAAGACTCCGCCTCTCTGAGTGACCCCTCCTCCTCTTTACTTCTGAAATACTCCACCTCTCTGGGTGACCCCTCCTCCTCTTTACTTTTAAAAGACTCCATCTCTCTGGGTGACCCCTCCCCCTCTTTAATTCTGAAATACTCCGCCTCTCTGAGTGACCCCTCCCCCTCTTTAATTCTGAAATACTCCGCCTCTCTGAGTGACCCCTCCCCCTCTTTACTTCTGAAAGACTCCACCTCTCTTTACTGACTCCTTCTCCTCTTCTGAAATACTCCACCTCTCTGGGTGACCCCTCCTCCTCTTTACTTTTAAAAGACTCCATCTCTCTGAGTGACTCCTCCCCCTCTTTACTTTTGAAAGACTCCGCCTCTTTGGGTGACTCCGCCCCCTCCGTACTTCCCCTAATGGTATTGTACAAATGCCATTTGGGCCATATCATATAATAGCGATCATCTGTTGATTATATTTATAACTAATTACATCATCAGAGTGTTTTGTTTTTGAAGTTAATCATGCAAAGCTGTTTGAACAAACATGTTTAATGATTTTCCTGATTGATTAATAAAGATCATTATCAGATCAGAGGGTTATTGTAGTACACTGGCAGCCCTGCAGGGGTGGGTCTCTGATTCTGCAGTAAACAGTGTGTAATGTGTGATTAGCCAGTCTTGGCTGCAGCTCTGCTCTCTCATGCCTGTGTGGGCGTGGCCAAAGTGCAGTCTTCTGTTGCCCCGCCCCCCCAGCCACTCTCCTCGACCAGTGGAATTCCTTGAAGCGCTGAACAGTTTGCATATATATATATAAAAAAAGCCCTTGGCATGGTTACGAGGTCGCCGAGCATGGACGGGAATGAGGTCAGATAAGGCGTTTGATGATTCGGCCGGTTCTGACCTCATGCTGACCTCGTGCTGACCAGCTGGAGGGAAAATAGCAGCCTTTCAGTTTCAGCTTAAACGCCGTGATGAGGAATGTTGGTGGGCTTGGAGGACCGAGCTGGGCAGCTTCTCGAGGTCGGAGCTTCGGGAACACTGGTGCAGCTGATGGTGTTGGTGGGTGTTCGGAGCCTCGACAGACAGGAAACGTGTTCCAGGTCAGAAGTTTAATGAGCTCGATCACGTCTGCTGGACGGAAAGTGATTCCCATCTGGAAGTCGGTGTCCGTCTGGGAAGCGGCTCTAATGCCCCTTAATGCCCCTGCAGTTAAAGTCTGAGCACAGATAACAGTAACATATGATCCTAGACCCTGTCCAGCCTACACCTGCACCAGGGCTGGGCGATAAACGATAACGATAATTATCGTGAAATAAAGTTTCCTCGATACAACTATAAGACATAGTCGATAGAAAGTCGATACGATTAAGTTCCGTCCATGTTTTAAGAGACAACACGAACAACCAATGAGAATGAGAATAGTGCCACCCCAACCAATCAGGTGGCTGAACTAGAGTTTCAGCTATTTCAAGTTTGGTTGAAGCTCACAGCACAGAGTGTGGACGTAATCCGGTTACTGCAGCGTCACAGTCGAGCAGAGAGAATAAAATAAGAGAAAACAAGAGAAACTACTACTGAAAGAAACATGATACACGTGTTAATAATCTATAAATAATCTATAGGATCAGATAAACAGGTAAACAGGTGCTGTCCTGCTGCTGTGGTGATGAAGCTCTACAGAATGTTTGATCTTCAAGGTCTCGTGTATAGCAGTTGTACTGTTGTGATCATCTCCACTGTGCAGAGCTGACAGAGCACCACACTGTTGTGTTTCTGTGTGAAACATTCCCACAACGTTAGATGAACGTGAGTGATTGTTTGTAGCTGCAGCTCGAGGTAATTTGGTAATTAATAAAGATAAATATATATACTATAGGAGTTTGAGTGAGAACGCTGAGACAAAGTTAACTTTATAACCAACTCATGTAATGCTGAGTATCTCTATGTTACTGTATGTACTGCTGAGTATCTCTATGTTACTGTATGTACTGCTGAGTATCTCTATGTTACTGTATGTACTGCTGAGTATCTCTATGTTATTGTATGTACTGCTGAGTATCTCTATGTTACTGTATGTACCGTTGAGTATCTCTATGTTACTGTATGTACTGCTGAGTATCTCTATGTTATTGTATGTACTGCTGAGTATCTCTATGTTACTGTATGTACCGTTGAGTATCTCTATGTTACTGTATGTACTGCTGAGTGTCTCTATGTTACTGTATGTACTGCTGAGTGTCTATGTTACTGTATGTACTGCTGAGTATCTCTGTTACTGTATGTACTGCTGAGTATCTCTATGTTACTGTATGTACTGCTGAGTGTCTATGTTACTGTATGTACTGCTGAGTATCTCTGTTACTGTATGTACTGCTGAGTGTCTATGTTACTGTATGTACTGCTGAGTATCTCTATGTTACTGTATGTACTGCTGAGTATCTCTATGTAACTGTATGTACTGCTGAGTATCTCTGTTACTGTATGTACTGCTGAGTATCTCTATGTTACTGTATGTACTGCTGAGTATCTCTATGTTACCATATGTACTGCTGAGTATCTCTATGTTACTGTATGTACTGCTGAGTATCTCTATGTTACTGTATGTACCGTTGAGTATCTCTATGTTACTGTATGTACTGCTGAGTGTCTCTATGTTACTGTATGTACTGCTGAGTGTCTCTATGTTACTGTATGTACTGCTGAGTGTCTATGTTACTGTATGTACTGCTGAGTGTCTCTATGTTACTGTATGTACTGCTGAGTATCTCTATGTTACTGTATGTACTGCTGAGTATCTCTGTTACTGTATGTACTGCTGAGTATCTCTATGTTACTGTATGTACTGCTGAGTATCTATGTTACTGTATGTACTGCTGAGTGTCTCTATGTTACCGTATGTACTGCTGAGTATCTCTGTTACCGTATGTACTGCTGAGTATCTCTATGTTACTGTATGTACTGCTGAGTATCTCTATGTTACTGTATGTACTGCTGAGTATCTCTATGTTACTGTATGTACTGCTGAGTGTCTCTATGTTACTGTATGTACTGCTGAGTGTCTATGTTACTGTATGTACTGAGTGTCTCTATGTTACTGTATGTACTGCTGAGTGTCTCTATGTTACTGTATGTACTGCTGAGTGTCTATGTTACTGTATGTACTGCTGAGTGTCTCTATGTTACTGTATGTACTGCTGAGTGTCTATGTTACTGTATGTACTGCTGAGTGTCTCTATGTTACTGTATGTACTGCTGAGTATCTCTATGTTACTGTATGTACTGCTGAGTGTCTATGTTACTGTATGTACTGCTGAGTATCTCTATGTTACTGTATGTACTGCTGAGTATCTCTGTTACTGTATGTACTGCTGAGTATCTCTATGTTACTGTATGTACTGCTGAGTGCCTCTATGTTACTGTATGTACTGCTGAGTGTCTCTATGTTACTGTATGTACTGCTGAGTATCTCTATGTTACTGTATGTACTGCTGAGTGTCTCTATGTTACTGTATGTACTGCTGAGTGTCTCTATGTTACTGTATGTACTGCTGAGTATCTCTATGTTACTGTATGTACTGCTGAGTGTCTCTATGTTACTGTATGTACTGCTAAGTATCTCTATGTTATTGTATGTACTGCTGAGTGTCTATGTTACTGTATGTACTGCTGAGTGTCTCTATGTTACTGTATGTACTGATGAGTGTCTATGTTACTGTATGTACTGCTGAGTATCTCTATGGTACTGTATGTACTGCTGAGTGTCTATGTTACTGTATGTACTGCTGAGTGTCTCTATGATACTGTATGTACTGCTGAGTGTCTCTATGTTACTGTATGTACTGATGAGTGTCTATGTTACTGTATGTACTGCTGAGTGTCTCTATGTTACTGTATGTACTGCTGAGTGTCTATGTTACTGTATGTACTGCTGAGTGTCTCTATGTTACTGTATGTACTGATGAGTGTCTATGTTACTGTATGTACTGCTGAGTATCTCTATATTACTGTATGTACTGCTGAGTGTCTCTATGTTACTGTATTTACTGCTGAGTGTCTCTTTGGTAAATCTATTAAAATCAGTTTTTTATTTTATTATTTAATGTTCCAAGTGTTCGTTAAAAATCTTGTTTTTGTTCTTAAATCATTATTTTAATTCTTATGTATTTACTTCATGAACAAGAACAGTGTTTGCAAATACATTTCCAACTGCAAATGTTTACAAACGTCAACAGTTCCTATCAAACTCTATAGTGTACGTATAATTGTTAATTCTGAGCCATGTTGTGTGTTAGAAGTAGTGATACAAAAATAAATTTTATTAATAAAGTAAACAAATCAAAACATTTCCTGAAGATGCACTGTTTCGTTAGACCCTTCGAGTCCGGCTCGGTGTCTGTGAGTGGTTCTGCATTCGCGAGCTGAACGGAGAAGCAGTCTCTCTGGCCTTTTGTTCGGGGGCCGAATGCTTTGAAGGGGGGTCTCACAGAGAAAGCTCAGCCTGCATGTGGTGGCATTTCAGAGAGTAGCGTGCTCTGCGAGGAGCTCTATGGAGCGCTGCTCCGAGCGGGGTGCTATGCGGCTCTGCGCGGTGGTGCAGTGACTCTGCCAGCAGCACGTCTTTCCTCGCCTCGCTCTTTATGGAGTCACAGCTTTGTGAGATGTAATGAAGGCCATAAACATATCAAAGCAGAGCATAAAGGAGCTCCTCTGGCCGGACGCTGCCGGGCGACTGTGGTCCGAGTTGGTCAGGCCTGTGACGGGCCTTTTGTGCAACATGGCACAATTTAAGAGGCGAGTTTGGCGTCTGTGGCTTTTCCCTGGAGGGGGGCGGTGTCGGGGGGTGGGGGGCTGTCTTGTGTACAGTGTTTCTCAGTACTCTGTTCATAGCTGGTCCAGTTCAAGTCTTTATCGTGAGTAAGGTTATATGGTGTTATATGGAGTATGTGTCCAAATATTTGTGGACAGCTTCCGGATTCTCCTGAAGTGAAGGTACTAACAGCTTCTACCATCAGCGTCAGGAACGAGTTTCATCAGCAGCAGCTGATCTAAACCTTCTGTAACACATACCTAGACTAATCTAGACCCTCTCCAACATACATCTGGACTAATCTAGACCCTCTCCAACATACACCTGGACTAATCTAGACCCTCTCCAACATACATACACCTGGACTAATCTAGACCCTCTCCAACATACATACACCTGGACTAATCTAGACCCTCTCCAACATACACCTGGACTAATCTTGACCTTCTCCAACACACACCTGGACTAATCTAGACCCTCTCCAACATACACCTAGACTAATCTAGACCCTCTCCAACATACACATGGACTAATCTAGACCCTCTCCAACATACATACACCTGGACTAATCTAGACCCTCTCCAACATACACCTGGACTAATCTAGACCCTCTCCAACATACACATGGACTAATCTAGACCCTCTCCAACATACACCTGTACTAATCTAGACCCTCTCCAACATACACATGGACTAATCTAGACCCTCTCCAACATACACCTTAACTAATCTAGACCCTCTCCAACATACACCTGTACTAATCTAGACCCTCTCCAACATACACCTGGACTAATCCAGACCCTCTCCAACATACACCTTAACTAATCTAGACCCTCTCCAACATACACCTGGACTAATCCAGACCCTCTCCAACATACACCTGTACTAATCTAGACCCTCTCCAACATACACCTGGACTAATCCAGACCCTCTCCAACACACACCTTAACTAATCTAGACCCTCTCCAACATACATACACCTGGACTAATCCAGACCCTCCCCATCATACATACACCTGGACTGATCTAGACCCTCTCCAACATACACCTGGACTAATCCAGACCCTCTCCAACATACACCTTAACTAATCTAGACCCTCTCCAACATACATATACCTGGACTAATCCAGACCCTCCCCATCATACATACACCTGGACTGATCTAGACCCTCTCCAACATACACCTGGTGCTGTGAGGCATTTCAGTCTAAGGTATACAGGTTGTCTGTATATAATATATAAATAAAAACTCTGAGATGTTAAGAGAAGCTAATCTGTGTATCAGAAGTTCTCGTATCTTCATGGCTGATCGTATATTTTAACAAACCGTTTCTATTTCACGTGTCGCCACCACACGATCTAGGAATGTTATCACGGTGTGGTACCCTGTGTGGAGTTGTGTAGTCTAAACCCTGACGGTGTGTGTGGTGGCTGTGCTGTGTGTACTCCTCCCTCTCGACAGTAACAGATCAGGTTTCTCTGGAATGTAAGGATGGAGCTGGCTGGCACCGTCAGGTGGGCAGTATGGAGCTGGCTGTGTGTGCTGTGGCCCCCATACTGTACACACCGACACAGCGTTCACTCTGCTGACAGAACAGAGCACCCTCCTCGCAGTGGAGTGATGGTCAGTCCTCGCTGTGGAGTGATGGTCAGTCCTCGCGGTGGAGTGATGGTCAGTCCTCGCGGTGGAGTGATGGTCAGTCCTCGCGGTGGAGTGATGGTCAGTCCTCGCGGTGGAGTGATGGTCAGTCCTCGGCGTGGAGAGCTGGTGTTTTTATATAGGCAGGTCTCTGACCGTGTGTGACCCTCTGACCTTGGCGAGGGGTGTGTGCGGCGGCCCTGCTGTGAGGAAATTTGCTGTATCAGTGTGATTGTGAAAATAGAGGACTGTATATATATAACAGCTCAGGGGCCCTCGGGGCCACACCCTGTTCTCAGTTCCTGTTTGCAACGCTTTATCACTCAACAGTGAAAACACAGATCTGCTTCCTCCTGAAAGACCTCCACTTCTTCTACCAGCACAGCTGAGCCGAGGTCACCTTCAGAGAGGTGGTGTCGTGGTTAGTATGGTAGTGTAGTGGTTAGTATGGTGGTGTAGTGGTTAGTATGGTGGTGTAGTGGTTAGTATGGTGGTGTAGTGGTTAGTAAGGTGGTGTAGTGGTTAGTACGGTGGTGTAGTGGTCAGTATGGTGGTGTAGTGGTTAGTATGGTGGTGTAGTGGTTAGTATGGTGGTGTAGTGGTTAGTATGGTGGTGTAGTGGTTAGTATGGTGGTGTCGTGGTTAGTATGGTAGTGTAGTGGTTAGTATGGTGGTGTAGTGGTTAGTACGGTGGTGTAGTGGTTAGTATGGTGGTGTAGTGGTTAGTACGGTGGTGTAGTGGTTAGTACGGTGGTGTAGTGGTTAGTATGGTGGTGTAGTGGTTAGTATGGTGGTGTAGTGGTTAGTACGGTGGTGTAGTGGTTAGTACGGTGGTGTAGTGGTCAGTATGGTGGTGTAGTGGTTAGTACGGTGGTGTCGTGGTTAGTATGGTGGTGTCGTGGTTAGTATGGTAGTGTAGTGGTTAGTATGGTGGTGTAGTGGTTAGTATGGTGGTGTAGTGGTTAGTACGGTGGTGTAGTGGTTAGTACGGTGGTGTAGTGGTTAGTACGGTGGTGTAGTGGTTGGTACGGTGGTGTAGTGGTTAGTATGGTGGTGTAGTGGTCAGTATGGTGGTGTAGTGGTTAGTGTGGTGGTGTAGTGGTTAGTATGGTGGTGTAGTGGTTAGTATGGTGGTGTAGTGGTTAGTACGGTGGTGTCGTGGTTAGTACGGTGGTGTCGTGGTTAGTATGGTGGTGTAGTGGTTAGTACGGTGGTGTAGTGGTTGGTACGGTGGTGTAGTGGTTAGTATGGTGGTGTAGTGGTTAGTATGGTGGTGTAGTGGTTAGTACGGTGGTGTAGTGGTTAGTATGGTGGTGTAGTGGTTAGTATGGTGGTGTCGTGGTTAGTATGGTGGTGTAGTGGTCAGTATGGTGGTGTAGTGGTCAGTATGGTGGTGTAGTGGTTAGTATGGTGGTGTAGTGGTTAGTATGGTGGTCAGTACGGTGGTGTAGTGGTCATTATGGTGGTGTAGTGGTTAGTATGGTGGTGTAGTGGTTAGTAAGGTGGTGTAGTGGTTAGTATGGTGGTGTAGTGGTTAGTATGGTGGTGTAGTGGTCAGTATGGTGGTGTAGGTGTGTCAGTATGGTGGTGTAGTGGTTAGTACGGTGGTGTAGTGGTTAGTATGGTGGTGTAGTGGTGTTGTACGGGGGTGTAGTGGTTAGTATGGTGGTGTAGTGGTTAGTATGCTGTGTAGTGGTTAGTAGGTGGTGTAGTGGTAGTACGGTGGTGTAGTGGTTAGTATGGTGGTGTAGTGGTTAGTATAGTGGTGTAGTGGTTAGTATGGTGGTGTCGTGGGTAGTATGGTGGTGTAGTGGTTAGTATGGTGGTCAGTACGGTGGTGTAGGGGTCATTATGGTGGTGTAGTGGTTAGTATGGTGGTGTAGTGGTTAGTATGGTGTGTAGTGGTTAGTACGGTGGTGTAAGTGGTTAGTATGGTGGGTGTAGTGGTTAGTATGGTGGTGTAGTGGTCAGTATGGTGGTGTAGTGGTTTAGTATGGTGGTGTAGTGGTTAGTATGGTGGTGTAGTGGTCAGTATGGTGGTGTAGTGGTTAGTATGGTGGTGTAGTGGTCAGTACGGTGGTGTAGTGGTCAGTATGGTGGTGTAGTGGTTAGTATGGTGGTGTAGTGGTTAGTAAGGTGGTGTAGTGGTTAGTATGGTGGTGTAGTGGTCAGTATGGTGGTGTAGTGGTTAGTATGGTGGTGTAGTGGTTAGTACGGTGGTGTAGTGGTTAGTATGGTGGTGTAGTGGTTAGTACGGTGGTGTAGTGGTTAGTATGGTGGTGTAGTGGTTAGTATGGTGGTGTAGTGGTTAGTACGGTGGTGTAGTGGTTAGTATGGGGGTGTAGTGGTTAGTATAGTGGTGTAGTGGTAAGTATGGTGGTGTCGTGGTCAGTATGGTGGTGTAGTGGTCAGTATGGTGGTGTAGTGGTTAGTACGGTGGTGTAGTGGTTAGTACGGTGGTGTAGTGGTTAGGACGGTGGTGTAGTGGTTAGTATGGTGGTGTAGTGGTTAGTACGGTGGTGTAGTGGTTAGTACGGTCGTGTAGTGGTTAGTACGGTGGTGTAGTGGTTAGTATGGTGGTGTAGTGGTTAGTATGGTGGTGTAGTGGTCAGTATGGTGGTGTAGTGGTTAGTATGGTGGTGTAGTGGTTAGTTGGTGGTGTAGTGGTTAGTAAGGTGGTGTAGTGGTTAGTATGGTGGTGTAGTGGTCAGTACGGTGGTGTAGTGGTTAGTACGGTGGTGTAGTGGTTAGTACGGTGGTGTAGTGGTTAGTACGGTGGTGTAGTGGTTAGTATGGTGGTGTAGTGGTTAGTATGGTGGTGTCGTGGTTAGTATGGTGGTGTAGTGGTTAGTATGGTGGTGTAGTGGTTAGTATGGTGGTGTAGTGTTTAGTACGGTGGTGTAGAGGTTAGTATGGTGGTGTAGTGGTTAGTACGGTGGTGTAGTGGTTAATATGGTGGTGTAGAGGTTAGTATGGTGGTGTAGTGGTTAGTATGGTGGTGTAGTGTTTAGTATGGTGGTGTAATGGTCAGTATGGTGGTGTAGTGGTCAGTACGGTGGTGTAGTGGTCAGTACGGTGGTGTAGTGGTCAGTACGGTGGTGTAGTGGTTAGTACGGTGGTGTAGTGGTTAGTACGGTGGTGTAGTGGTCAGTACGGTGGTGTAGTGGTTAGTATGGTGGTGTAGTGGTCAGTATGGTGGTGTAGTGGTTAGTACGGTGGTGTAGTGGTTAGTACGGTGGTGTAGTGGTTAGTACGGTGGTGTAGTGGTCAGTACGGTGGTGTAGTGGTCAGTACGGTGGTGTAGTGGTCAGTAAGGTGGTGTAGTGGTTAGTATGGTGGTGTAGTGGTTAGTACGGTGGTGTAGTGGTTAGTATGGTGGTGTAGTGGTTAGTATGGTGGTGTAGTGGTCAGTATGGTGGTGTAGTGGTCAGTATGGTGGTGTAGTGGTCAGTATGGTGGTGTAGTGGTCAGTATGGTGGTGTAGTGGTTAGTACGGTGGTGTAGTGGTTAGTACGGTGGTGTAGTGGTTAGTATGGTGGTGTAGTGGTTAGTACTGTGGTGTA
>CM038728.1:1675927-1693427 GCA_021613375.1 Megaleporinus macrocephalus
ACACACACACCTGGACTAATCTAGACCCTCTCCAACACACACCTGGGCTAATCTAGACCCTCTCCAACACACACACACCTGGACTAATCTAGACCCTCTCCAACACAAACACACCTGGGCTAATCTACACCCTCTCCAACACACACACAGCTGGACTAATCTAGACCCTCCCCAACACAAACACACCTGGGCTAATCTACACCCTCCCCAACACAAACACACCTGGGCTAATCTACACCCTCTCCAACACACACCTGGGCTAATCTACACCCTCCCCAACACAAACACACCTGGACTAATCCAGACCCTCTCCAACATACACCTTAACTAATCTAGACCCTCTCCAACATACACCTGGACTAATCCAGACCCTCTCCAACATACACCTTAACTAATCTAGACCCTCTCCAACACACACACACCTGGGCTAATCTAGACCCTCCCCAACACACACACACACCTGGACTAATCTAGACCCTCCCCAACACACACACACCTGGACTAATCTAGACCCTCCCCAACACACACACACACCTGGGCTAATCTACACCCTCTCCAACACACACCTGGGCTAATCTACACCCTCCCCAACATAAACACACCTGGACTAATCTAGACCCTCTCCAACACAAACACACCTGGACTAATTTACACCCTCCCCAACACAAACACACCTGGACTAATCTACACCCTCCCCAACACAAACACACCTGGACTAATCTACACCCTCCCCAACACACACACACACCTGGACTAATCTAGACCCTCCCCAACACACATACACACACCTGGACTAATCTAGACCCTCCCCAACACACACACACACACCTGGACTAATCTAGACCCTCCCCAACATAAACACACCTGGACTAATCTAGACCCTCCCCAACATAAACACACCTGGACTAATCTAGACCCTCCCCAACACACACACACACCTGGACTAATCTAGACCCTCTCCAACACAAACACACCTGGACTAATCTACACCCTCTCCAACATACACCTGGACTAATCTACACCCTCTCCAACACACACCTGGGCTAATCTACACCCTCCCCAACATAAACACACCTGGACTAATCTAGACCCTCTCCAACACACACACACACCTGGACTAATCTAGACCCTCCCCAACACACACACACACACCTGGGCTAATCTAGACCCTCCCCAACATAAACACACCTGGACTAATCTAGACCCTCCCCAACATAAACACACCTGGACTAATCTAGACCCTCCCCAACACACACACACACCTGGACTAATCTAGACCCTCTCCAACACACACACACCTGGGGTAATCTAGACCCTCCCCAACATAAACACACCTGGACTAATCTAGACCCTCTCCAACACACACACACCTGGACTAATCTAGACCCTCCCCAACACACACACACCTGGACTAATCTAGACCCTCTCCAACACACACACACCTGGACTAATCTAGACCCTCCCCAACACACACACACACCTGGACTAATCTAGACCCTCCCCAACACACACACCTGGGCTAATCTACACCCTCTCCAACACAAACACACCTGGACTAATCTACACCCTCTCCAACACAAACACACCTGGACTAATCTACACCCTCCCCAACATAAACACACCTGGACTAATCTAGACCCTCCCCAACACAAACACACCTGGACTAATCTAGACCCTCTCCAACACACACACACCTGGGCTAATCTAGACCCTCCCCAACATAAACACACCTGGACTAATCTACACCCTCCCCAACATAAACACACCTGGACTAATCTAGACCCTCCCCAACATAAACACACCTGGACTAATCTAGACCCTCCCCAACACAAACACACCTGGACTAATCTACACCCTCCCCAACACAAACACACCTGGACTAATCTACACCCTCCCCAACATAAACACACCTGGACTAATCTAGACCCTCCCCAACATAAACACACCTGGACTAATCTAGACCCTCCCCAACATAAACACACCTGGACTAATCTAGACCCTCCCCAACACAAACACACCTGGACTAATCTACACCCTCCCCAACACAAACACACCTGGACTAATCTAGACCCTCCCCAACATAAACACACCTGGACTAATCTAGACCCTCCCCAACATAAACACACCTGGACTAATCTACACCCTCCCCAACACAAACACACCTGGACTAATCTACACCCTCCCCAACATAAACACACCTGGACTAATCTACACCCTCCCAACATAAACACACCTGGACTAATCTAGACCCTCCCCAACATAAACACACCTGGACTAATCTAGACCCTCCCCAACACAAACACACCTGGACTAATCTAGACCCTCCCCAACATAAGCACACCTGGACTAATCTAGACCCTCCCCAACACAAACACACCTGGACTAATCTAGACCCTCTCCAACACAAACACACCTGGGCTATTCTACACCCTCTCCAACACACACCTGGACTAATCTACACCCTCCCCAACATAAACACACCTGGACTAATCTAGACCCTCCCCAACATAAACACACCTGGGCTAATCTACACCCTCTCCAACACAAACACACCTGGACTAATCTAGACCCTCCCCAACACAAACACACCTGGACTAATCTACACCCTCTCCAACACAAACACACCTGGGCTAATCTACACCCTCTCCAACACAAACACACCTGGACTAATCTAGACCCTCCCCAACATAAACACACCTGGACTAATCTACACCCTCCCCAACACAAACACACCTGGACTAATCTACACCCTCCCCAACATAAACACACCTGGACTAATCTAGACCCTCCCCAACACACACACACACCTGGACTAATCTATACCCTCCCCAACACAAACACACCTGGGCTAATCTACACCCTCTCCAACACAAACACACCTGGACTAATCTAGACCCTCCCCAACACACACACACACCTGGACTAATCTACACCCTCCACAACACAAACACACCTGGGCTAATCTACACCCTCTCCAACACAAACACACCTGGACTAATCTAGACCCTCTCCAACATACACCTGGACTAATGTAGGATGATCTAGACCCTCTCCAACATACACCTGGACTGATCTAGTATCTACTTTGACCTTCTCCAACATACACCTGGACTAATCTAGACCCTCTCCAACACACACATGGACTAATCTAGACCCTCCCCAACACACACACACCTGGACTAATCTAGACCCTCTCCAACACACACCTGGACTAATCTAGACCCTCCCCAACACACACACACACCTGGACTAATCTACACCCTCCCCAACACACACACACCTGGACTAATCTAGACCCTCCCCAACATAAACACACCTGGACTAATCTAGACCCTCCCCAACACAAACACACCTGGACTAATCTAGACCCTCTCCAACATACATCTGGACTAATCTAGACTGATCTAGACCCTCTCCAACATGCACCTGGACTGATCTAGTATCTACTTTGACCTTCTCCAACATACACCTGGACTAATCTAGGATGATCTAGACCCTCTCCAACATACACCTGGACTGATCTAGTATCTACTTTGACCTTCTCCAACATACACCTGAACTAATCTAGACTGATCTAGACCCTCTCCAACATACACCTGGACTGATCTAGTATCTACTTTGACCTTCTCCAACATACACCTGGACTAATCTAGACCCTCTCCAACACACACTTGGACTAATCTAGACCTTCTCCAACACACATCTGGACTAATCTACACCCTCTCCAACACACACCCAGACTAATCTAGACCCTCCCCAACATAAACACACCCGGACTAATCTAGACCCTTCCCAACATAAACACACCTGGGCTAATCTAGACCCTCTCCAACATACACCTGGACTAATCTAGACCCTCTCCAACACACACATGGACTAATCTCGACCTTCTCCAACACACATCTGGATTAATCTACACCCTCTCCAACACACACCCGGACTAATCTAGACCCTCCCCAACATAAACACACCTGGACTAATCTACACCCTCTCCAACATAGATCTGGGCTAATCTAGACCCTCGCCAACATACACATACTTGGGCTAAACTAGACCCTTTCCAACATACACCTGGACTGATCTAGACACTTTCCAACATATGACTGATCTAGACCCTCTCCAACATACACCTGGACTGATCTAGACACTTTCCAACATATGACTGATCTAGACCCTCTCCAACATACACCTGGACTAATCTAGACTGATCTAGACCCTCTCCAACATACACCTGGACTGATCTAGTATCTACTTTGACCTTCTCCAACATACACCTGGACTAATCTAGACTGATCTAGACCCTCTCCAACATGCACCTGGACTGATCTAGTATCTACTTTGACCTTCTCCAACATACACCTGGACTAATCTAGACTGATCTAGACCCTCTCCAACATACACCTGGACTGATCTAGTATCTACTTTGACCTTCTCCAACATACACCTGGACTAATCTAGACCCTCTCCAACACACACCCGGACTAATCTAGACCCTCTCCAAAATACATCTGGACTAATCTAGACCTTCAACACACACCTGGACTTTTTTAGACCTTCTCCAACATACACCTGGACTAACTGGACTAGACCACCTTGAGCGCCTTCTTCAATGTGGAGGAGTAGTATCTACTTTGAGCTCCTCCCAGTTGACTATCAGGTAGAGGTGACCTGCCACGCTGTGAAGGAGCCTGACTTCCAACTCTTACTTCTGTGATCTCATTCTTACCCAAAGCTCAGGACCACAGGTGAGGGTGGGGATGTTGAGTGACTGGTAAACAGAGAGCTTTGCCTTATGGCTCAACTCCCTCCTCACCACTGCAGTCCAGTAGAGGGACAGCGCCACTGCCAGCCGCCCACTGATCTCATGATCCCTCGTTCCATCACTTGTGAACAAGACCTCAAGATACCTAAACATCTTCACCTCCTCGTTGCAACTGCTTCACACTCAGCTGCGAGCTGCTCCAGTGGATGCTGGAGGCATCCCCGCACAAAACACGCTCCTGACCTCGACTGCCCTTCACACCCTGTCCATGAATATCACAAACAGGAGCGGAGACGAGGCACAGCCTCGCCAGAGTCCAGCCTCGCCAGAGTCCAGCCTCGCCAGAGTCCAGCTTCACCAGAGTCCAGCCTCGTCAGAGTCCAGCTTCACCAGAGTCCAGCCTCACCAGAGTCCAGCCTCGCCAGAGTACAGCCTCGTGAGAGTCCATTCTCGTCAGAGTCCAGCCTCGTCAGAGTCCAGCCTCGCCAGAGTCCAGCCTCATCAGAGTCCAGCCTCGTCAGAGTCCAGCCTCGTCAGAGTCCAGCCTCGCCAGAGTCCAGCCTCGCCAGAGTCCAGCCTCGTCAGAGTCCAGCCTTGTCAGAGTCCAGCCTCGCCAGAGTCCAGCCTCGCCAGAGTCCAGCTTCACCAGAGTCCAGCCTCGTCAGAGTCCAGCTTCACCAGAGTCCAGCCTCGTCAGAGTCCAGCTTCACCAGAGTCCAGCCTCACCAGAGTCCAGCCTCGCCAGAGTACAGCCTCGTGAGAGTCCATTCTCGTCAGAGTCCAGCCTCGCCAGAGTCCAGCCTCGCCAGAGTACAGCCTTGTGAGAGTCCAGCCTCGCCAGAGTCCAGCCTCGCCAGAGTCCAGCCTCGTCAGAGTCCAGCCTCGCCAGAGTCCAGCCTCGTCAGAGTCCAGCCTCGTCAGAGTCCAGCCTCGCCAGAGTCCAGCCTCGTCAGAGTCCAGCCTCGCCAGAGTCCAGCCTCGCCAGAGTCCAGCCTCGTCAGAGTCCAGCCTCGCCAGAGTCCTGCCTCGCCAGAGTCCAGCCTCGTCAGAGTCCAGCCCTTGACTTAATTCTGATTACAGGGACGCAGATCTGACTGAATGCCTGGAGTCTGTGCAGTAGAGGTATTACTGGGAGACTTCTTGTACATTGTGCTGCTAATCCACCAAAAGGCCGGAATTGTTACCGGAATTATCTGCAGTGGTTTCAGTGGTTAAGACTAATGCTGTGTTGATCCTGTAATCCTAAGAAGTTTAATTGCAGTCAGTCTTTAATGAGCCGGGGTGTGAAGTTGGGCCTGCGGTGGTGGTGTGGTTGAAAGAGTCTGCGGCTCCGTGTGGTGGGGGGGTATGTGGCGTTGGGGGGGGTATGTGGTGTTGGGGGTATGTGGCGTTGGGGGGTATGTGGTGTTGAGGAGTATGTGGCGTGGGGGGGTATGTGGTGTTGGGGGGTTTGTGGTGTTGGGGTGTATGTGGCGTTGGGAGTATGTGGCGTTGGGGCGTATGTGGCGTTCGGGGTATGTGGCGTTGGGGGGTATGGGGGTATGTGGCGTTGGGGGGTATGTGGCGTTGGGGGGTATGTGGCGTTGGGGTGTATGTGGCGTTGGGGGATTTGTGGCGTTGGGGGGGTATGTGGCGTTGGGGTGTATGTGGCGTTGGGGGATTTGTGGCGTTGGGGGGTATGTGGCGTTGGGGGGGTATGGGCGTTGGGGTGTATGTGGCGTTGGGGGGGTATGGGCGTTGGGGGGTATGTGGCGTTGGGGGGGTATGGGCGTTGGGGGGTATGTGGCGTTGGGGTGTATGTGGTGTTGGGGGGGTATGTGGCGTTGGGGGGTATGTGGCGTTGGGGGGTATGTGGCGTTGGGGGGTATGTGGCGTTGGGGGGTATGTGGTGTTGGGGGGGTATGTGGCGTTGGGGGGGGTATGTGGCGTTGGGGGGTATGTGGCCTTGGTGGGGTATAGGCGTTGGGGGGGTATGTGGCGTTGGTGGGGTATAGGCGTTGGTGGGGGTATGGGCGTTGGGGGGGTATGTGGCGTTGGGGGGGTATGTGGCGTTGGGGGGGTATGGGCGTTGGGGGGGTATGTGGCGTTGGGGGGTATGGGCGCCACATGGGCGTTGGGGGTGTATGGGCGTTGGGGGGGTATGTGGTGTTGGGGGGGTATGTGGCGTTGGGGGGTATGTGGCGTTGGGGGGGTATGGGCGTTGGGGGCGTATATGGCGTTGGGGGGTATGGGCGTTGGGGGGTATGTGGCGTTGGGGGGGTATGGGCGTTGGGGGGGATGTGGCGTTGGGGGGGTATGTGGCGTTGGGGGGTATGTGGCGTTGGGGGGTATGTGGCGTTGGGGGGTATGTGGCGTTGGGGGGGTATGTGGCGTTGGGGGGGTATGTGGCGTTGGGGGGGATGTGGCGTTGGGGGGTATGGGCGTTGGGGGGTATGGGCGTTGAGGGGGTATGTGGCGTTGGGGGGTATGTGGCGTTGGGGGGGTATGTGGCGTTGGGGGGTATGTGGCGTTGGGGGGTATGTGGCGTTGGGGGGGGATGTGGCGTTGGGGGGGATGTGGCGTTGGGGGGTATGGGCGTTGGGGGGTATGTGGCGTTGGGGGGGTATGGGCGTTGGGGGGTATGTTGCGTTGGGGGGGTATGGGCGTTGGGGGGTATGTGGCGTTGGGGGGGTATGTGGCGTTGGGGGGGTATGGGCGTTGGGGGGTATGGGCGTTGGCTGTGTGGTCAGGGCTGTACGGTTCAGCAGTCTGATGTTGGTTAACAGTGAAGTAGTGCTGCTGTGCTGTTAAGACAGGCCCCCCGCAGTGTTCAGGGTGGGACTCTGCCTGTAGTGAGGACGCTTGGAAGCTTCTGCTGCTGTTACACAACACACACAGTCCTCCAACACATATAAGGAGCCGAGACCCCGTCCAGTAGAGGTCCAGCGCAAACATCTGTGTTTTAATGCTAACAGTGTTTGATAGTGGTGTGTGGTAATACCAGTTCCTCCAGTATACTGAAAGTCTGCATAACCATTATACCAATATAATCTATTCAGGCGAGTCCAGTACAGTCTTTGAGTGTCAAGCTTCATTGTCCCGGGTGTTTGTTGAGGGCGCTGGTCTCTATCATCTCTTTATCACCAGCTGAAAATCAGCGCTGTCCAAAGAAAAACAAGCATCTCCATTTTTGTTCATTTTTATTTTTGGGGATGATGTTTACAGTGGTGGTGTTTACAGTGGTGGTGATGGTGTTTACAGTGGTGGTGATGGTGTTTACAGTGGTGGTGGTGGTGGTGTTTACAGTGGTGGTGATGGTGTTTACAGTGGTGGTGAAGGTGTTTACAGTGGTGCTGATGGTGTTTACAGTGGTGCTGATGGTGTTTACAGTGGTGGTGGTGGTGTTTACAGTGGTGGTGATGGTGTTTACAGTGGTGGTGATGGTGTTTACAGTGATGGGGATGGTGTTTACAGTGGTGGTGGTGATGGTGTTTACAGTGGTGATGGTGTTTACAGTGGTGGTGATGTTTACAGTGGTGGTGATGGTGTTTACAGTGGTGGTGGTGATGGTGTTTACAGTGGTGGTGATGATGTTTACAGTGGTGGTGATGGTGTTTACAGTGGTGGTGATGATGTTTACAGTGGTGGTTATGGTGTTTACAGTGGTGGTGATGATGTTTACAGTGGTGGTGATGGTGTTTACAGTGGTGGTGATGGTGTTTACAGTGGTGGTGATTGTGTTTACAGTGATGGGGATGGTGTTTACAGTGGTGGTGATGGTGTTTACAGTGGTGGTGGGGATGGTGTTTACAGTGGTGATGGTGTTTACAGTGGTGGTGATGATGTTTACAGTGGTGGTGATGGTGTTTACAGTGGTGGTGGTGATGGTGTTTACAGTGGTGGTGATGATGTTTACAGTGGTGGTGATGGTGTTTACAGTGGTGGTGATGGTGTTTACAGTGGTGGTGATGATGTTTACAGTGATGGTGATGGTGTTTACAGTGGTGGTGGTGATGGTGTTTACAGTGGTGATGGTGTTTACAGTGGTGGTGATGATGTTTACAGTGGTGGTGATGGTGTTTACAGTGGTGGTGATGGTGTTTACAGTGGTGGTGATGATGTTTACAGTGGTGGTGATGGTGTTTACAGTGGTGGTGATGATGTTTACAGTGGTGGTGATGGTGTTTACAGTGGTGGTGATGATGTTTACAGTGGTGGTGGTGATGTTTACAGTGGTGGTGATGGTGTTTACAGTGGTGGTGATGATGTTTACAGTGGTGGTGGTGATGTTTACAGTGGTGGTGATGGTGTTTACAGTGGTGGTGGTGATGATGTTTTTAGTGGTGGTGATGATGTTTATAGTGGTGGTGATGATGTTTATAGTGGTGGTGGTGATGATGTTTATAGTGGTGGTGATGATGTTTATAGTGTTGGTGGTGGTGATGTTTTTAGTGGTGGTGATGATGTTTATAGTGGTGGTGGTGATGTTTATAGTGGTGGTGATGACGTTTACAGTGGTGGTGGTGGTGTTTATAGTGGTGGTGGTGATGTTTATAGTGGTGGTGGTGATGTTTATAGTGGTGGTGGTGATGTTTATAGTGGTGGTGGTGTTTATAGTGGTGGTGATGGTGTTTACAGTGGTGGTGGTGATGTTTATAGTGGTGGTGGTGATGATGTTTATAGTGGTGGTGCTAATGTTTATAGTGGTGGTGATGATGTTTATAGTGGTGGTGATGGTGTTTATAGTGGTGGTGATGGTGTTTATAGTGGTGGTGATGGTGTTTACAGTGGTGGTGATGTTGTTTACAGTGGTGGTATTGGTGATGATGTTTACAGTGGTGGTGATGGTGTTTACAGTGGTGCTGATGGTGTTTACAGTGGTGGTGGTGATGATTATGTTTACAGTGGTGGTGATGGTGTTTACAGTGGTGGTGATGTTGTTTACAGTGGTGGTGGTGATGATGTTTACAGTGGTGGTGATGGTGTTTAGAGTGGTGGTAATGTTGTTTACAGTGGTGGTGATGGTGTTTGCAGTGGTGGTGATGGTGTTTACAGTGGTGGTGGTGATGTTTTTAGTGGTGGTGATGAGGTTTATAGTGGTGGTGATGGTGTTTACAGTGGTGCTGATGCTGTTTACAGTGGTGGTGATGATGTTTTTAGTGGTGGTGGTGATGTTTATAGTGGTGGTGATGATGTTTACAGTGGTGGTGATGATGTTTACAGTGGTGGTGATGATGTTTACAGTGGTGGTGATGGTGTTTACAGTGGTGGTGGTGATGATGTTTATAGTGGTGGTGATGATGTTTTTAGTGGTGGTGATGATGTTTATAGTGGTGGTGGTGATGTTTTTAGTGGTGGTGATGATGTTTATAGTGGTGGTGGTGATGTTTATAGTGGTGGTGATGATGTTTAAAGTGGTGGTGGTGATGTTTGCAGTGGTGGTGGTGATGTTTACAGTGATTGTGGTGATGTTTGCAGTGGTGGTGGTAATGTTTACAGTGGTGGTGGTGATGTTTACAGTGATTGTGGTGATGTTTACAGTGGTGGTGGTGGTGATGTTTACAGTGATGGTGATGATGTTTACAGTGGTGGTGGTGATGTTTACAGTGGTGGTGATGGTGTTTACAGTGGTGGTGGTGATTCTCTCTCTGCTGAAATGTTATTTTTCTGCTCGTCCTGAGGGCTGCAGTATGAATCACTGAACTTTGTACGCTTGCTTTCACTTCTCAAACCTGCCACCATAAATCTAACTCTGGTTTGGCATGTCGCGCTGAAACAGCCGTCATGTTCCCAGACCAAACACTCGGGATGTTACCCGGAGCTTGTAGTGCTTTCTGCGCTCCTGTCTCACCTGGAAGAAACTAGAGCTCACCATACCTCACTATAGTACACCATAACTTACTGTAACTCACTATAACTCTCTGTAACTCACTATAACTCTCTATAACTCACTATAACTCACCGTAACTCTCTGTAACTCGCTGTAACTCACTATAACTCACTATAACTCTCTGTAACTCACTACAACTCACTGTAACTCACTATAACTCACTATAACTCTCTGTAACTCTCTATAACTCTCTGTAACTCACTATAACTCACTGTAACTCTCTATAACTCTCTGTAACTCACTATAACTCACTGTAACTTACTATAACTCACTATAACTCACTGTAACTCACTATAACTCACTGTAACTCACTGTAACTTATTGTAACTCTCTGTTACTCACTATAACTCTCTGTAACTCACTATAACTCACTGTAACTCACTATAACTCACTATAACTCACTGTAACTCACTATAACTCACTGTAACTTATTGTAACTCACTGTAACTCACCATAACTCACTGTAACTCACTGTAACTCACTGTAACTTATTGTAACTCACTGTAACTTATTGTAACTCACTGTAACTTATTGTAACTCACTGTAACTCACCATAACTCACTGAAACTCACTGTAACTCACTGTAACTCACTGTAACTCACCATAACTCACTGTAACTTATTGTAACTCTCTGTAACTCACTATAACTCACTGTAACTCACTATAACTCACTATAACTCTCTGTAACTCACTATAACTCTCTGTAACTCACTATAACTCACTGTAACTCTCTATAACTCTCTGTAACTCACTATAACTCACTGTAACTTACTATAACTCACTATAACTCACTGTAACTCACTATAACTCACTATAACTCACTGTAACTTATTGTAAGTCTCTGTAACTCACTATAACTCTCTGTAACTCACTATAACTCACTGTAACTCTCTTTAACTCTCTGTAACTCACTATAACTCACTGTAACTCACTATAACTCACTATAACTCACTGTAACTCACTATAACTCACTGTAACTTATTGTAACTCACTGTAACTCACCATAACTCACTGTAACTCACTGAAACTCACTGTAACTCACTGTAACTCACTATAACTCACTGTAACTTACTATAACTCACTATAACTCACTGTAACTCACTATAACTCACTGTAACTCACTGTAACTTATTGTAACTCTCTGTAACTCACTATAACTCTCTGTAACTCACTATAACTCACTGTAACTCACTATAACTCACTGTAACTTATTGTAACTCACTGTAACTCACCATAACTCACTGTAACTCACTGTAACTCACTGTAACTCACTGTAACTTATTGTAACTCACTGTAACTTATTGTAACTCACTGTAACTCACCATAACTCACTGAAACTCACTGTAACTCACTGTAACTCACTGTAACTCACTGTAACTCACCATAACTCACTGTAACTTATTGTAACTCTCTGTAACTCACTATAACTCACTGTAACTCACTATAACTCTCTGTAACTCACTATAACTCTCTGTAACTCACTATAACTCACTGTAACTCTCTATAACTCTCTGTAACTCACTATAACTCACTGTAACTTACTATAACTCACTATAACTCACTGTAACTCACTATAACTCACTGTAACTTATTGTAAGTCTCTGTAACTCACTATAACTCTCTGTAACTCACTATAACTCACTGTAACTCTCTTTAACTCTCTGTAACTCACTATAACTCACTGTAACTCACTATAACTCACTATAACTCACTGTAACTCACTATAACTCACTGTAACTTATTGTAACTCACTGTAACTCACCATAACTCACTGTAACTCACTGTAACTTATTGTAACTCACTGTAACTTATTGTAACTCACTGTAACTCACTGAAACTCACTGTAACTCACTGTAACTCACTGTAACTCACCATAACTCACTGTAACTTATTGTAACTCACTGTAACTCACTACAACTCTCTGTAACTCATTGTAACTCACTGTAACTTATTGTAACTCACTGTAACTTATTGTAACTCACTATAACTCACTATAACTCACTATAACTCACTGTAACTTATTGTAACTCTCTGTAACTTATTGTAACTCACTATAACTCACCGTAACTCACTGTAACTTATTGTAACTCACTGTAACTTATTGTAACTCACTATAACTTATTGTAACTCTCTGTAACTCACTACAACTCTCTGTAACTCACTGTAACTTATTGTAACTCACTGTAACTCACTGTAACTCACTATAACTCACTGTAACTCATTGTAACTCACTATAACTCACTGTAACTCACTATAACTCACTGTAACTCACTGTAACTCACTGTAACTCACCGTAACTCACTGTAACTCATTGTAACTCACTGTAACTCACTGTAACTCACCATAACTCACCGTAACTCACTGTAACTCACTGTAACTCATTGTAACTCACTGTAACTCACTGTAACTCACCATAACTCACCGTAACTCACTATAACTCACTGTAACTCATTGTAACTCACTGTAACTCATTGTAACTCACTATAACTCACTGTAACTCACTGTAACTCACTGTAACTCACCGTAACTCACTGTAACTCATTGTAACTCACTGTAACTCACTGTAACTCACCATAACTCACCGTAACTCACTGTAACTCACCGTAACTCACTGTAACTCATTGTAACTCATTGTAACTCACTGTAACTCATCGTTACACAACATAACTCACTGTAACTCACTGTAACTCAACATAACTCACCGTAACTCACCGTAACTCATTGTAACTCACTGTACATCAGCGTAAATCACTGTAACTCAGCATAGCCCACTATAACTCAACGTAATTCAACATAACTGACCATATTTCTCTGTAACTCAATGTAAATTACCATAACTCACCGTGTAACTCACCATAAAACACCTTAACTTACTGTAACACAGTGTAAATCACTGTAACTGACTGTAACTTACTACAACTCACCGTAACTCACCATAGCTCACCGTAACTCACTATAGCTCACCGTAACTCACTGTAACTCACTGTAACACACTGTATCACACTGTAAATCACCGTAACTGCCTGTAACTCACCATAAGTCAACACTGCTGACTCTCACTCACCATAACTCACTGTAACTCACCAAAACTCACCGAAACTCGCTGTAACTCCTTGAAGTCCTACTGTGGGAACTAAATATCCCAGCTTTCTTCTCTCGCACATGTCCCAGCTTGTGATGGAGCTTTTAAAGTTTCTGTGTGAATCTGGAGTCACACTTCACGCTCTGTCTGTATGCCAGGCTTGGAAGTGACACACACACCTCTCACACTCAGTGTGTATCAGTTCTCAGTTCAGGGTCAGCGAGGGTCATCAGTTCTGTACAGAGTGGAGACAAGAAAAGCTTTCGAAACTCAAACACGACCGCATAGCTCTAAAACGAGTCAGCATCATCTCCATCATACGCCTTACTGTCTCTAATATTACTGCCTCTAGTATTACTGCCTCTATTATTACTGCCTCTAGTATTACTGCCTCTAGTATTACTGCCTCTATTATTACTGCCTCTAGTATTACTGCCTCTATTATTACTGCCTCTAGTATTACTGCCTCTAGTATTTCTGCCTCTAATATTACTGCCTCTATTATTACCTCTCATACTGCCTCTCATACCCCCACCCCAAGCCCCACCACTCCCACCCCAAGACCCACCACTCCCACCCCAAGCCCCAATACTCCCACCCCCTGACTCATCACTCCCACCCCAAGCCCAACCACTCCCACTCCCACCACTACCACCCCAAACCACACACATAATATAGTGAACACACACTAGCGGACAGTGAAACACCCACATATATATATCTGTTATGTGTATTGGCCTTTATTCTACGATTGGCTGAGGCAGCCTTGGCGGAGACAGAGGCGGACCCTCCGTGCCGCGGGTCGCCGGCTTATCTGAGTGGGGTCCTGACTGTATCACTGTTTCCACGGAGGATGTTCGTGCTGGGGGGCTGATAGCGGCTGCGACTGATAGCCGCCGCCAGGCTCCTTCTCTGCTACGCGTTTGTCCGCGGTCACCTCAGGAACAGGAAACAGATTCCACATCCTCTTCCACTGAGACGGGACGGGCAGGACGTGGCCTTGTTTTTGCACAGAGGGTGGACAGTGATGCTCTCGGGGGGCTGACGAGCTGCCGCGTGAGGGGTCTTCTGTTTTCCCTCCGCTGGTTCTCATGTGTCTTCACTGCCTTGAGGTCACTTCACATCAGGGTTAGAGATGAGGGGCAGCAGCGGCTGGGCTGAAACCTGAGGCGAGATACGAGGCAGCTGACCCGGAGCTGCTCAGAGCTGTACGTCACTGGACATGGAGGCAGGTCTGGAAGAGGACACACTCATAGTGCAGATACAGTTAACAGTCCTGATACCCCCCCCCCACACACACACACACACATACTAGTGAACACACACACACACACACACACACACATACACACACACACTAGTGCACACACACACGCACTAGTGCACACACACATACTAGTGCACACACACATACACACACATACTAGTGCACACACACACGCACTAGTGCACACACAAACTAGTGCACACACACATACTAGTGCACACACACATACACACACATACTAGTAAACACACACACACACAATCACACACACATACTAGTGAACACACACACACATACACACACACATACTAGTGAACACACACACACTAGTGCACACACACACATACACACACACACACTAGTGCACACACACACATACTAGTGCACACACACGCACACTAGTGCGCACACACACACACACTAGTGCACACACACATACTAGTGAACACACACACGCACTAGTGCACACACATACACACACACACACTAGTGCGCGCACACACACACACACTAGTGCACACACACTAGTGCACACACACATACTAGTGCACACACACACACTAGTGTACGCACACATACACACACATACTAGTGCACACACACATACACATACACACACACATACACTAGTGAACACACATACACACACACACTAGTGCACACACACATACACATACACACACATACTAGTGAACACACTACTGAGCACACACACACAAACAAGCACACATACACACACACAAATATGCACACATACACACACAAACACACTACTGAACACACAAACACGCACACATACACACACACACACTAGTGCGCGCACACACACACACACACACACTAGTGCACACACACTAGTGCACACACACATACTAGTGCACACACACACACTAGTGTACGCACACATACACACACATACTAGTGCACACACACATACACATACACACACACATACACTAGTGAACACACATACACACACACACTAGTGCACACACACATACACATACACACACATACTAGTGAACACACTACTGAGCACACACACACACACACACAAACAAGCACACATACACACACACAAATATGCACACATACACACACAAACACACTACTGAACACACAAACACGCACACATACACACACAAACATGCACACATACACACACACAAATATGCACACATACACACACAAACACACTACTGAACACACAAACACGCACACATACACACAAAAACACGCACACATACACACACAAACAAATATGCACACATACACACACAAACACACTACTGAACACACACACACACACACACATACACACACAAACATGCACACATACACCCACACACAAATATGCACACACATACACACACAAACACACTACTGAACACACACAAACACGCACACATACACACACAAACATGCACACATACACACACAGACTAGTGAACACACGCACACATATACACACACTAGTGAACACACACATTACTGAACACACACACACACACACAAAAACGCACACATACACACACTTGGGCGGCAGTGAAACCCCAACAAACACACACACTAGTGAAGACACACACACTAGGGGCCAGTGAAACAACCACATACACAGACACTGGCGAATGCACACTAGTGTGGCAGTGAAACATACACACACACACACACACAAACACACACACATACTAGTGAACACATACATTGGGGTGCAGCGAAACACCCACATATACACACAGCATAGTGAACAGACACACTAGGGGGCAGCAAAACAACCACATACACACACACATAAAATAGTCAACACTCACTAGCGGACAGTGAAACACCCACATACACACACTAGTGAACACACGCACTAGAGGACAGTGAGCACACTTGCCCTATCCACAGTCTGACGGACTCCTACATTGATGAGTGAATAAAAGACCAGCACAGTGGTCAGCGTCAGCGGTCAGCGGTCAGCGGTCAACGTCAGCGTCAGCTTCTCTTGTGTGAGATTTCACTTCGCACTATTATGTGAGACGTCACCTGTGTGTGAAATGCGCTGGGGGGGTCAGAGGTGAGCTGGGAGGGTGATCCATCAGACCAGTCAGCGGGATCAAAGTCTTTACAGTCCTCATGCAGGTCAGTAACCCACCGGAATCAGACGTGACGTACCTCTGCAGCGGCTCTGATCTTTGAAGGCCTGGTTATTGGCCTTGGCACGCAGCCAGGAAGCTCACCCCGGGGCGAGGGTTTGAGACGGAGCGAGTCGTAAGCGAGCTTTGATCAGGAAGGTTTCCTCCATGTTCTGCTCTGAGAAGAAGAAGAGAAGTTTCGTTCTGAAGAATGTTTTTATATTATATAATAAATAATAACATGTTTATAATACAGTGCGGTTGTTTATCGTCTGTTGCTGGTAGATGAACTTGTGTGTGCTGAAGTAATAGTTTAGTGAAAATCTAATTTACATAATCGGACTCTTAGACCCATATGTAGATAATCAGCCGCGCCTGGGATCCCAGAGCTGAACGATTT
>CM038728.1:1698427-1700927 GCA_021613375.1 Megaleporinus macrocephalus
AGGTTTAGGGGTAAATACTGAGGCTAAGGTTAGGTTTAGGGGTAAATACTGAGGTTAAGGTTAGGTTTAGGGGTAAATACTGAGGCTAAGGTTAGGTTTATGGGTAAATACTGAAGCTAAGGTTAGGTTTAGGGGTAAATACTGAAGTTAAGGTTAGGTTTAGGGGTAAATACTGAGGCTAAGGTTAGGTTTAGGGGTAAATACTGAGGCTAAGGTTAGGTTTAGGGGTAAATACTGAAGGTAAGGTTAGGTTTAGGGGTAAATACTGAGGCTAAGGTTAGGTTTAGGGGTAAATACTGAAGCTAAGGTTAGGTTTAGGGGTAAATACTGAGGCTAAGGTTAGGTTTAGGGGTAAATACTGAGGCTAAGGTTAGGTTTAGGGGTAAATACTGAGGCTAAGGTTAGGTTTAGGGGTAAATACTGAGGCTAAGGTTAGGTTTAGGGGTAAATACTGAGGCTAAGGTTAGGTTTAGGGGTAAATACTGAAGCTAAGGTTAGGTTTAGGGGTAAATACTGAGGCTAAGGTTAGGTTTAGGGGTAAATACTGAGGCTAAGGTTAGGTTTAGGGGTAAATACTGAGGCTAATGTTAGGTTTAGGGGTAAATACTGAGGCTAAGGTTAGGTTTAGGGGTAAATACTGAGGCTAAGCTTAGGTTTAGGGGTAAATACTGAAGCTAAGGTTAGGTTTAGGGGTAAATACTGAAGCTAAGGTTAGGTTTAGGGGTAAATACTGAGGTTAAGGTTAGATTTAGGGGTAAATACTGAGGTTAAGGTTAGGTTTAGGGATAAATACTGAGGCTAAGGTTAGATTTAGGGGTAAATACTGAGGTTAAGGTTAGATTTAGGGGTAAATACTGAGGCTAAGGTTAGGTTTAGGGGTAAATACTGAGGCTAAGGTTAGGTTTAGGGGTAAATACTGAGGCTAAGGTTAGGTTTAGGGGTAAATACTGAGGCTGAGGTTAGGTTTAGGGGTAAATACTGAGGCTAAGGTTAGATTTAGGGGTAAATACTGAGGCTAAGGTTAGGTTTAGGGGTAAATACTGAGGCTAATGTTAGGTTTAGGGGTAAATACTGAGGTTAAGGTTAGGTTTAGGGGTAAATATTGAGGTTAAGGTTAGGTTTAGGGGTAAATACTGAGGCTAAGGTTAGGTTTAGGGGTGAATACTGAGGCTAAGGTTAGGTTTAGGGGTAAATACTGAGGTTAAGGTTAGGTTTAGGGGTAAATACTGAGGCTAAGGTTAGGTTTAGGGGTAAATACTGAGGCTAAGGTTAGGTTTAGGGGTAAATACTGAGGCTAAGGTTAGGTTTAGGGGTAAATGCTGAGGCTAAGGTTAGGTTTAGGGGTAAATACTGAGGTTAAGGTTAGGTTTAGGGGTAAATACTGAAGTTAAGGTTAGGTTTAGGGGTAAATACTGAGGCTAAGGTTAGGTTTAGGGGTAAATACTGAGGCTAAGGTTAGGTTTAGGGGTAAATACTGAAGGTAAGGTTAGGTTTAGGGGTAAATACTGAGGCTAAGGTTAGGTTTAGGGGTAAATACTGAAGCTAAGGTTAGGTTTAGGGGTAAATACTGAGGCTAAGGTTAGGTTTAGGGGTAAATACTGAGGCTAAGGTTAGGTTTAGGGGTAAATACTGAGGCTAAGGTTAGGTTTAGGGGTAAATACTGAGGCTAAGGTTAGGTTTAGGGGTAAATACTGAAGCTAAGGTTAGGTTTAGGGGTAAATACTGAGGCTAAGGTTAGGTTTAGGGGTAAATACTGAGGCTAAGGTTAGGTTTAGGGGTAAATACTGAGGCTAATGTTAGGTTTAGGGGTAAATACTGAGGCTAAGGTTAGGTTTAGGGGTAAATACTGAGGCTAAGCTTAGGTTTAGGGGTAAATACTGAAGCTAAGGTTAGGTTTAGGGGTAAATACTGAAGCTAAGGTTAGGTTTAGGGGTAAATACTGAGGTTAAGGTTAGATTTAGGGGTAAATACTGAGGTTAAGGTTAGGTTTAGGGATAAATACTGAGGCTAAGGTTAGATTTAGGGGTAAATACTGAGGCTAAGGTTAGGTTTAGGGGTAAATACTGAGGCTAAGGTTAGGTTTAGGGGTAAATACTGAGGCTAAGGTTAGGTTTAGGGGTAAATACTGAGGCTAAGGTTAGGTTTAGGTGTAAATACTGAGGTTAAGGTTAGGTTTAGGGGTAAATACTGAGGCTAAGGTTAGGTTTATGGGTAAATACTGAGGCTAAGGTTAGGTTTAGGGGTAAATACTGAAGGTAAGGTTAGGTTTAGGGGTGAATACTGAGGCTAATGTTAGGTTTAGGGGTAAATACTGAGGCTGAGGTTAGGTTTAGGGGTAAATACTGAGGCTAAGGTTAGATTTAGGGGTAAATACTGAGGTTAAGGTTACATTTAGGGGTAAATACTGAGGCTAATGTTAGGTTTAGGGGTAAATACTGAGGCTAAGGTTAGGTTTAGGGGTAAATACTGAGGCTAATGTTAGGTTTAGGGGTAAATACTG
>CM038728.1:1710927-1720927 GCA_021613375.1 Megaleporinus macrocephalus
TGAAATGCGTTCGGGGGGTTGAGTATGGGGCTGAAATGCGTTCGGGGGGTTGAGTATTGGGTTGAAATGCGTTCGGGGGGTTGAGTATTGGGTTGAAATGCGTTCGGAGGGGTTGAGTATTGGGTTTGAAATGCGTTTGGGGGGGTTGAGTATGGGGCTGAAATGCGTTCCGGGGGGGGTTGAGTGTGGGGCTGAAATGCGTTCGGGGGGGGTTGAGTGTGGGGCTGAAATGCGTTCCGGGGGGGGGTTGAGTATGGAGCTGAAATGCGTTCGGGGAGTTAAGTATTGGGTTGAAATGCGTTTGGGGGGGTTGAGTATGGGGCTGAAATGCGTTCCGGGGGGGGGTTGAGTATGGAGCTGAAATGCGTTCGGGGAGTTAGGTATTGGGTTGAAATGCGTTTGGGGGGGTTGAGTATGGGGCTGAAATGCGTTCCGGGGGGGGTTGAGTGTGGGGCTTAAATGCGTTCGGGGGGGGTTGAGTGTGGGGCTGAAATGCGTTCGGGGGGGTTTGAGTGTGGGGCTGAAATGTGTTTGGGGGGTTGAGTATTGGGTTGAAATGCGTTTGGGGGGGTTGAGTATTGGGTTGAAATGCGTTTGGGGGGGTTGAGTATGGGGCTGAAATGCGTTCGGGGGGTTGAGTATTAGGTTGAAATGCGTTCGGGGGGGTTGAGTATTGGGTTGAAATGCGTTCGGGGGGGTTGAGTATTGGGTTGAAATGCCTTCGGGGGGTTGAGTATTGGGCTGAAATGCGTTTGGGGGTTTTGAGTATGGGGCTGAAATGCGTTCGGGGGAGGTTGAGTATGGGGCTGAAATGCGTTCGGGGGGTTGAGTGTGGGGCTGAAATGCGTTCGGGGGGGTTGAGTGTGGGGCTGAAATGCGTTCGGGGGTTGAGTATTGGGTTGAAATGCGTTTGGGGGGGTTGAGTGTGGGGCTGAAATGCGTTCGGGGGGGTTGAGTGTGGGGCTGAAATGCGTTCGGGGGGGTTGAGTGTGGGGCTGAAATGCGTTCGGGGGGGTTGAGTATTGGGTTGAAATGCGTTTGGGGGATTGAGTATGGGGTTGAAATGCGTTCGGGGGGTTGAGTGTGGGGCTGAAATGCGTTCGGGGGGGTTGAGTATGGGGCTGAAATGCATTCGGGGGGGTTGAGTGTGGGGCTGAAATGCGTTCAGGGGGGTTGAGTATGGGGTTGAAATGCGTTCGGGGGGGTTGAGTATTGGGTTGAAATGCGTTTGGGGGATTGAGTATGGGGTAGAAATGCGTTGGGGGGGTTGAGTGTGGGGCTGAAATGCGTTCGGGGGGGTTGAGTGTGGGGCTGAAATGCGTTCGGGGGGGTTGAGTATTGGGTTGAAATGCGTTCGGGGGGGTTGAGTATTGGGTTGAAATGCGTTTGGGGGGGTTGAGTATGGGGTTGAAATGCGTTCGGGGGGGTTGAGTGTGGGGCTGAAATGCGTTCGGGGGAGTTGAGTATGGGGCTGAAATGCGTTCGGGGGATTGAGTATGGGGCTGAAATGCGTTCGGGGGAGTTGAGTGTGGGGCTGAAATGCGTTTGGGGGAGTTGAGTGTGGGGCTGAAATGCGTTTGGGGGAGTTGAGTGTGGGGCTGAAATGCGTTCGGGGGGGTTGAGTATTGGGTTGAAATGCGTTTGGGGGATTGAGTATGGGGCTGAAATGCGTTCGGGGGAGTTGAGTGTGGGGCTGAAATGCGTTTGGGGGGGTTGAGTGTGGGGCTGAAATGCGTTCGGGGGGGGTTGAGTGTGGGGCTGAAATGCATTCGGGGAGGTTGAGTGTGGGGCTGAAATGCGTTCGGGGGAGTTGAGTGTGGGGCTGAAATGCGTTTGGGGGAGTTGAGTATGGGGCTGAAATGCGTTCGGGGGGGGTGAGTGTGGGGCTGAAATGCGTTTGGGGGAGTTGAGTGTGGGGCTGAAATGCGTTCGGGGGGGTTGAGTGTGGGGCTGAAATGTGTTTGGGGGGGTTGAGTGTGGGGCTGAAATGCGTTCGGGGGAGTTGAGTGTGGGGCTGAAATGCGTTTGGGGGGGTTGAGTGTGGGGCTGAAATGTGTTCGGGGGGGTTGAGTGTGGGGCTGAAATGCATTCGGGGGGGTTGAGTGTGGGGCTGAAATGCGTTCGGGGGGGTTGAGTATGGGGCTGAGGTTGGCTCTCTGATCTGGGCTGAGCGCAGTGAGAGCTGACAGCAGACCGACTGGTCCCAGAACAGCCTGCTTCTCTTTCCTGAGCAGAACACTGGTCTCCTAACTGTACAGACATACTGCACCCATTAGGGTCCGCGGGGGTGGGCTTCACTCAGCGTGTGTTTACACAGATGTGTTTGAGCGCAGATGACACAGATGGTTATCGTAATGTGTGTGTGTATGTGTGTGTGTATGTGAGTGTGTGTGTGTGTGAGTGAGTACTTCATCCACAATCTGGGAGTGGGAAAAGAAAAGAGGAAAAGGAGAGACCCCTACAGTGCTCAACTTTCCAGACACTCTCTTCTCGGCAGTATTTATCGCCATGGTGACTCATTTTATCTCCGTATGTCACAGCATGCTCCGAGTAAAGATGAATAAGGGAGCAACAATATTCCTGCTGAATTGGATTTATTATTATTATTATTATTATTATTATTATTATTATTAAATACAAAGAACTGGGTTCAAGAATCCGTTTGTGTTAAATGGAGAAATGTGACATATTGTCATTTACACACACTTGAATCATGTTATACTTTTTAAGAAGAAAACAGAGCCACGCTTTATATCAGTACTCTCCGCCCTCGAAATGATTATTACTCTCTAAAAGCACTCCAGGTCTTTAGCCAGTATTAATTATCTGCACTGTGGTAAGTTATAAGATTTTGCCCACTTTTTTATAAACAGTTGTCGGTTCATTGAGTTCTGATGAAGTTAGTGAGTTTGTTCATTTGTTAGTTAGCTCTGTTAGATGGTTAGCTAGTTCGATTGTTAGCTAGTTAGTTTTTCTATTGTAGGATTGATAATTGTAAACTTTGTAATTCTAAGAGTCAATTTTTTTTAGATTTGTTATTATAAGATTTGTAAGATTCATAATTGTAAATGTATAATTGTAAGATTTGTAATTGTATGATTTGTGATTTGTAATTGTATGATTTGTAATTACAATATTCGTAACTGTAAAGTTTGTAATTGTAAGATTCATAATTGCAAGAGTCGTAATTGTAAGATTTGTAATTGTAAGGTTCGAAATTTTAAGATTTGTTATTGTAAGATTTGTAATTGTAAGATTTGTTATTGTAAAATTTGTAATTGTAAGATTTGTTATTGTAAAATTTGTAATTGTAAGATTTGTAATTGTAAGATTTGTAATTGTAAGGTTCATAATTGTAAGTTTTGTAATTGTAAGATTTGTAATTGTAAGATTCATAATTGTAAGATTCATAATAGTAAGATTCATAATTGTAAGATTCATAATAGTAAGTTTTGTAATTGTAAGATTCATAATTGTAAGATTCATAATAGTAAGTTTTGTAATTGTAAGATTCGTAATTGTAAGATTCATAATAGTAAGATTTGTAATTGTAAGATTCGTAATTGTAAGATTTGTTATTGTAAGATTTGTTATTGTAGGATTTGTAATCATAAGGTTCATAATAGTAAGATTTGTAATTGTAAGATTTGTAATTGTAAGATTCGTAATTGTAAGATTCATAATAGTAAGATTTGTAATTGTAAGATTCGTAATTGTAAGATTTGTTATTGTAAGATTTGTTATTGTAGGATTTGTAATCATAAGGTTCATAATAGTAAGATTTGTAATTGTAAGACTCATAATAGTAAGATTTGTAATTGTAAGATTTGTAATTATAAGATTTGTAATTGTAAGATTTGTAATTGTAAGATTTGTAATTATAAGATTTGTTATCATAATCTTATTAATTGTCAGCTTCATAACTAAGCCTTTTAATTCTAAGCTTTATCATAAGCATCTTTATCGTAATCTTCATTATTGTAAACATTACAGATGAAAGTTTGTAATCAGAAGTCTTCATAAAGCTTCATAAACATAAACACAGATATTACTACTCCAGTAACTTCATGTCCTTGTCTGTGTCGCAGGTGAGACAGCGTTGTCGGCGGCAGCAGACGGTGGAACGGCGGTCCGCTCTCAGCAGGTAGGGCTATATAAAGCTCGGCTTCCACAGAGAGATACCCAGCGCAGCTCTGACAGGGCTGACCTGGGATCAGGCTCTGAGCAGAAAGAGGTGGATTATAAAAGACTGTAAATAAGCTGAGGCTGGAACAGCCCTCTGAGTCAGGACGGTTGATGTGTGTGGAATGAAAGGGTTAGCGGGGTGTCCTGCAGTCCGCCCACACGCCAGTTGAGGACGGTATCCATCTGAAGCTGTACTGGTGATGGGCTGTATACTGGGCCTGGACTGAGCTGTGTTTCTGTTTCTGAGCTGTAACATCTGTTAACACTGTGTAGTGTAAAAGCCTGATACTTCAGATAGTACTGGCAGATATAAGTTTGTTTATCAGGGTCTTAAATGCTGGGTGGGCCCCTCAGACACAGCTTTAGATGGTTTAAGTCATATTTAACATGCTGTGGTTTCACTGGGATGTTATTCTTCAAGAACATGTCATTTCCTGTGAGGTACCACAAGGGTCAGTCCTAGGGCCTTTGCTTTTCTTATTGCACATGTTCATTCAAGTGATGTCATTACTGATGTCTTTATATATATAAATATATATATATATATAGATTTACAAGCAGACTTGGGTCTTTAGCTACTAATGTTAAACCTGAGCTCGACCTTATTCCACATGTGAACACAGTCAAAGTTCAGGTTTCTGTCTCAGAGTCACGTAGAGAAACTGATGGATGTGTTTGTTACAGAGTTGATCGCTGTAATAGTCAGAGTTGATCCCTGTAATAGTCAGAGTTGATGACTGTAATGGTCAGAGTTGATCACTGTAATAGTCAGAGTTGATCACTGTAATGGTCAGAGTTGATCACTGTAATAGTCAGAGTTGATCACTGTAATAGTCAGAGTTGATCCCTGTAATAGTCAGAGTTGATCACTGTAATAGTCAGAGTTGATCACTGTAATGGTCAGAGTTGATCACTGTAATGGTCAGAGTTGATCACTGTAATGGTCAGAGTTGATCACTGTAATAGTCAGAGTTGATCACTGTAATAGTCAGAGTTGATCCCTGTAATAGTCAGAGTTGATCACTGTAATAGTCAGAGTTGATCACTGTAATAGTCAGAGTTGATGACTGTAATGGTCAGAGTTGATCACTGTAATAGTCAGAGTTGATCACTGTAATGGTCAGAGTTGATCACTGTAATAGTCAGAGTTGATCACTGTAATAGTCAGAGTTGATCCCTGTAATAGTCAGAGTTGATCACTGTAATAGTCAGAGTTGATCACTGTAATGGTCAGAGTTGATCACTGTAATGGTCAGAGTTGATCACTGTAATGGTCAGAGTTGATCACTGTAATAGTCAGAGTTGATCACTGTAATGGTCAGAGTTGATCACTGTAATAGTCAGAGTTGATCCCTGTAATAGTCAGAGTTGATCACTGTAATAGTCAGAGTTGATCACTGTAATGGTCAGAGTTGATCACTGTAATGGTCAGAGTTGATCACTGTAATGGTCAGAGTTGATCACTGTAATGGTCAGAGTTGATCGCTGTAATGGTCAGAGTTGATCGCTGTAATAGTCAGAGTTGATCCCTGTAATAGTCAGAGTTGATCACTGTAATGGTCAGAGTTGATCACTGTAATGGTCAGAGTTGATCACTGTAATAGAGTTGATCACTGTAATGGTCAGAGTTGATCACTGTAATGGTCAGAGTTGATCCCTGTAATGGTCAGAGTTGATCCCTGTAATGGTCAGAGTTGATCGCTGTAATGGTCAGAGTTGATCCCTGTAATGGTCAGAGTTGATCGCTGTAATGGTCAGAGTTGATCACTGTAATAGTCAGAGTTGATCACTGTAATAGTCAGAGTTGATCCCTGTAATGGTCAGAGTTGATCACTGTAATGGTCAGAGTTAATCACTGTAATGGTCAGAGTTGATCACTGTAGTGGTCAAAGTTGATCACTGTAATGGTCAGAGTTGATCACTGTAATGTTCAGAGTTGATCACTGTAATGGTCAGAGTTGATCACTGTAGTGGTTAAAGTTGATCTCTGTAATGATCAGCGTTGATTACTGTAATGGTCAGAGTTGATCACTAGTAGTCAGAGTTGATGACTGTAATGGTCAGGGTTGATCACTGTAATGGTCAGAGTTGATGACTGTAATGGTCAGAGTTGATCACTGTAATGGTCAGAGTTAATCACTGTAATGGTCAGAGTTGATCACTGTAATGGTCAGAGTCGATCACTGTAATGGTCAGAGTTAATAACTGTAATGGTCAGAGTTGATCAATGTAATGGTCAGAGTTGATCACTGTAATGGTCAGAGTCGATCACTGTAATGGTCAGAGTCGATCACTGTAATGGTCAGAGTCGATCGCTGTAATGGTCAGAGTTGATCACTGTAATAGTCAGAGTTGATCACTGTAATGGTCAGAGTTGATCACTGTAATGGTCAGAGTCGATCACTGTAATGGTCAGAGTTGATCTCTGTAATGGTCAGAGTCGATCGCTGTAATGGTCAGAGTTGATCACTGTAATAGTCAGAGTTGATCACTGTAGTGGTCAAAGTTGATCACTGTAATGGTCAGAGTTGATCACTGTAATGGTCAGAGTTGATCACTGTAGTGGTCAAAGTTGATCTCTGTAATGGTCAGAGTTGATCACTGTAGTGGTCAAAGTTGATTACTGTAATGTTCAGAGTCGATCACTGTAATGGTCAGAGTCGATCACTGTAATGGTCAGAGTCGATCGCTGTAATGGTCAGAGTTGATCACTGTAATGGTCAGAGTTGATCACTGTAATGGTCAGAGTCGATCACTGTAATGGTCAGAGTTGATCTCTGTAATGGTCAGAGTTGATCACTGTAATAGTCAGAGTTGATCACTGTAGTGGTCAAAGTTGATCACTGTAATGGTCAGAGTTGATCACTGTAATGGTCAGAGTTGATCACTGTAATAGTCAGAGTTGATCACTGTAGTGGTCAAAGTTGATCACTGTAATGGTCAGAGTTGATCACTGTAATGGTCAGAGTTGATCACTGTAATGGTCAAAGTTGATCACTGTAATGGTCAGAGTTGATCACTGTAATGGTCAGAGTTGATCACTGTAGTGGTCAAAGTTGATCTCTGTAATGGTCAGAGTTGATCACTGTAGTGGTCAAAGTTGATTACTGTAATGTTCAGAGTCGATCACTGTAATGGTCAGAGTTGATCACTGTAATGGTCAGAGTCGATCACTGTAGTGGTCAAAGTTGCTCACTGTAATGGTCAGAGTTAATCACTGTAATAGTCAGAGTTGATCAGTGTAATGATCAGAGTTAATCACTGTAATGGTCAGAGTCGATCACTGTAATGGTCAGAGTTGATGACTGTAATGGTCAGAGTTGATCTCTGTAATGATCAGAGTTGATCACTGTAATGGTCAGAGTTGATCACTGTAATAGTCAGAGTTGATCACTGTAATGGTCAGAGTTGTTCACTGTAATGGTCAGAGTTGTTCACTGTAATGGTCAGAGTTGATCACTGTAATAGTCAGAGTTGATCACTGTAATGGTCAGAGTTGATCTCTGTAATGGTCAGAGTTGATCACTGTAATAGTCAGAGTTGATGACTGTAATGATCAGTGTTGATCTCTGTAATGATCAGAGTTGGTCACTGTAATGATCAGAGTTGGTCACTGTGATGGTCAGAGTTGGTCACTGTAATGATCAGAGTTGGTCACTGTAATGGTCAGAGTTGGTCACTGTAATGGTTCCTAACAAACTCTAAACAGATCTCAGATCAGTCCTGTTTTAAAGAGCTGCACTGACTACCTGTATCTTTTAGAACAGACTCTAAACTTCTGTACTCGTCTATGAAGCTCTAGATAATCTAGAACCTGCTACATCACAGAACGTCTCTCTGTTTATGTTCTAGCTGCTGATCTTAGATCTGCAGATACTGACCTTCTGTACAAACACCTTCAGTAACATACAGAGAACCTGGAGAACCTCTTCCAGCTCTTCAGCTTCTAAACTGTGGAGCTCAGTTCAGCTTCTATTAGACAGCTTCACTGTGTGCGAAGCGTCACGTCTGGTATGAAGATGCTCACTAAATAAAAATGATTATTATTATTATTATTATTATTATTATTATTATTATTATTATTATTATTACTAATATAGTGTTAATTAAAGTGCTTTACTGGCTGGTTCTGCTTATTAAACTCATATAAACAGTGTGTGTAAAGCAGTCTGAGTCATGTCTGGCATGAAAATGCTCTCTAAATAAAAATTATTATTATTATTATTATTATTATTATTATTATTATTATTATTATTATTATTGCTTATATAGTGTTAATTAAAGTGCTTTACTGGCTGGTTCTGCTTATTAAACTCATATAAACAGTGAGTGTAAAATTTTAATGATCTGAACATCTTGAAGTGCATCGTTTGGACTCTCTCTCTCTCTCTCGCTCGCCCGCTCGCTCTCTGACCACTCCAGCTGTTGGGAGTCTCTCTGAGTGACGTGGAATTAGTAACGTCAGGCTGGCGAGACGATTTACTCTCCTGGAAAAGCACTAATGACGCTTCTAATGACCGCAGCCGCTGACCACAACCATGTTTCCCTCCAAACCCACTGGTTTTGTAGACTCCTCTCTCTCTCTCTCTCTCTCTCTCTCTCTCTCTCTCTCTCTCCTCTCTCTCTCTCTCTCTCCTCCTCTCTCTCTCTCTCTCTCTCTCTCTCTCTCCTCCTCTCTCTCTCTCTCTCTCTCTCTCTCTCTCTCTCTCTCTCTCTCTCTCTCTCTCCTCCTCTCTCTCTCTCTCTCTCTCTCTCTCCTCCTCTCTCGCTCGTCCTCCCTCGCTCAGCCTTTGTCCTGCATGATTTATTGACACAACAGAAACATGTACTTTCAGATAATCTTGGCCGGCCCTGTGTATCCGTATGAATTAACCAACAGCACGGAAGGTTCCTGTCCAGGCCTGTCCGCTCCGTCCAGCTGCTAGACTGGTACCAGTAGTCTCCGACCTGTAGAGTCCGGACACTCGGAGAGCAGAGCCCAGGCGTGCCTGCTGGGGGGAAATGAGGCAGAGCAGAGCTCCGGGCTGGTTAGGAGGTCTGCAGAAGCTCCATCTGAAGTGGGCCCAGACCGGAGCCTTGAGGAACCTTTCTAAAGCTGGAGCGTTCGCTAGTCTTGATCAACACAGCTGGACAGAGTTCCGTGTCTGGACTCGGTTCCACTGCGGGATTGAGTTGAATGATTGGAGGGAATCTGATTGGTCGCAGGCTAAAGGAGGATGGCAGGGAATCCAGGCCTGTGAAGGAAATTCCAGTGTTCATGTGGTGTATATAGAGCTGGGCGATAAAACGATAACGATAATTATCGTGAAATATCGTTTCCTCGATAGAACTATAAGACGTAGATTATAGAAAGTCGATAGAAGTTCCATCCATGTTTTGAGAGACAACACGAACAGCCAATGAGAATCAGAATAGTGCCGCCCCAACCAATCAGGTGGCTGAACTAGGGTTTCTGAAATAATTGGTCATTAAACGTGATCTGATCTACATCCGAGTCTTAATACTTCATGTCTGTATTGGACACATCCTTTAAACACTCACAGAGCTGGTGGAAAAAGTAAATGAACCCTTGCATTTACTAACTGTTCGAACCTCCTTTGGCAGCAATGAGTGTTTCCGGTAGCTGCTGATCAGACCTGTACAATGTTCTGGAGGAGTTCTGGAACCTTCTTCCCTACAGACCTACTTCAGCTCAGCCGTATTCTCAGGATGTCTGGTGTGAACAGCTCTACTGAGGTCATTCCACAGAATCTCTGTTGGATTCAGGTCTGGACTCTGGACTGGGTCGCTCCAGAAGGTGGGTTTTCTTGTTTTG
>CM038728.1:1730927-1763427 GCA_021613375.1 Megaleporinus macrocephalus
TAGTGGTGATGTTGGTGTTTACAGTGGTGGTGATGATGTTTACAGTGGTGATGGTGTTTACAGTGGTGGTGATGATGTTTACAGTGGTGGTGATGATGTTTACAGTGGTGGTGATGGTATTTAAGTGCGTGGTGGATGGTGTTTAACAGAATGGTGTGATGGTGTTTACAGTGGAGGGTGATGGTGTTTACTAGAGGTGGAGATGGATGTTTACAGTGGTGGTGAAGATGTTTACAGGGGTGGTGATGATGTTTATCAGGGTGTGATGAGGTTTACAGTGGTGGTGATGGTGTTTACAGTGGTTGGATGGTGTTTACAGTGGTGGTGATGGATGTTTTACAGTGGTGGGTGATGATGGTGTACAAGTCGTGGTGATGATGTTTAGACAGTGGTTGGGAGTGATGTTTACAGTGGTGGTGATTGGTGTTTAAAGTGGTGGTGATGGTGTTTACAGTGTGGTTGATCGATGTTTACAGTGGTGGAGATGGATGGTGATAACAGAGGTGGTGATAGATGTTTACTAGTGGTGGTTGATGATGTTTACAGTGGTGGTGCTGATGTTTACAGTGGTGGTGATGGTGTTTACTGTAGTGTAGTGATGGGTGTTTTACATGTGTGGTGATGGTGTTTACAGTGGTGGAGATGATGTTTACAGTGAGGGTGATGATGTTTACAGTGGTGGTGATGGTGTTTACATTGTGGTGATGATGGTCTTTATAGTGTGTGAATGTGTGTTTACAGTGGTGATGGTGTTTACAGTGGTGGTGATGATGTTTATAGTGGTGATGTTGGTGTTTACAGTGGTGGGGATGATGTTTACAGTGATGTACAATACAGGACTGTGTTTAAAGTGAATGGGAGCTGGTTACGTCTCATGTCCTGCAGTAAGACATATAAATTTCACCTGGACGCACTAGATATGCTAATGAGCGACTCTCAGCCAATCAGATTAGCCCACCGAGTCTGCTTCCAAAGTGGGATTAAAAAGCGCTGAACTCTCCATAAATCTGGCCTCTGACCGAGCTGCTCCCCCCGGGGGCCGAGCCTGGCAGCGCCGCGAGCCCGCGTGGTTGTCGGGAGAGGAGTGGACGCTGGAATGTGAGCTGCTCAGACCTCCTGTCTGAGAGAGGAGGCAGTAAATTCTCCGCGGAGCTCAGAGCTGCACTCCTCACTGGCACGCTCAGCTTCTCTGCCCCCCCGTTCGATTCGCCGCAGTGAAGCACCGCATTACCCACAATTCCTGTAGATTCATTACCCGCAGCCTGTGCCAGGAGGATCACTAGCCCCTCCGCCCTTATCAGCCTATCAGCCGCGTTTATGACTGTTCTCACAGTCCAGTAGTCCAGGCTACGGTTATTAGCCTGTAGCCGTTGCCGTAACGACACCCACGTCTACGTTTACGAGAGAGAGTTCATACAACCTGACTCGTCCCGTACGCTCTGAGCGTTTCTGTTAATCGTGAACTGTAATCACTGTATGAACAGGTTTGCTAATGTTTACAATAGCACTGCGTCCTTGTGCTGCTTGTTAATGTTGGAGTGGAAAATGGATTACAGCACTGCCATCTAGTGGTCACATGTTTAATCACAACACACAGTGATTTACTGTCTGCCAGAATCTGTGTATCGATACTGTGTTTTTGAGAATCGATACAGTATCACTAAACAAAATATCCCAATATTCGATATTTTCAATATTTTCTTACATCCCTACTAACGAATGGGACAAAGCAATAAACCTTAAAGCTCAATAACATATATTAACATATATTAACATATATTACTACTGTACTTTCAATGTAAGTTAATGTAACATGGTGATGGTGGTGGTGTGTTAGTTGGTGTGTCCTCAGTGTCCTCACTGTCACTGCTGGACTGAGAATCGTCCACCAACCAAAACTATCCGGACAGCAGTGTCCTGTGGGCGGCGTCCTGTGTCCACTGATGAAGGACTAGAGGAACACAAACTGTGCAGCAGCAGATGAGCTACTGTCTCTGACTTTACATCTACAAGGTGGACCAGCAAGTAGTAGGAGTGTCTAATAGAGTGGACAGTGAGTGGACACAGTGTTCAAACACTCCAGCAGTGCTGAGAATGACCCACCTCCCTAATAGTATCTGCTCTGTGGTGGTCCTGTGGGGGTCCTGATCATTAAAGAACAGAGTAATAAAGTATACAGAGAATCAGATGAACTACAGTCTATAGGTGGAGCTCCTGTATGGTCAGTGGAGCTCCTGTATGGTCAGTGGAGCTCCTGTATGGTCAGTGGAGCTCCTGTATGGTCAGTGGACAGTGAGTGGAGATCTTCGGTGCTGCTGAGACTCTCACCCACTCCGTCCAGATTACACCTCTCTTATCTGGCGCCGCGCCAGGAAAACAGATTTGGGAGCATTATTGCTAATAGCATTAAGAATGTATGGCCTTAAGTGAAGGTTAATGAACTCGCCGCTGTTCTCGTTTGCTCGGTTCTTTGGGAGACGGTGCCGTTTCGGAGCTTCTATACCGAAGGTTCTCTCTTTTTGCCAGACGTGTTGCATAATTGATGGTTAATAATTGAGCTTGGGTCGTTAGAACCGAGCCAAAGCCAACAGCGCTAACAGTGCAAACACTGGCGTTTATGATAGAAACACACACACGGCCGGTCAAAGCCACTCTAAACACTCTGTGTTTGTCTTGGATGGACCTTCTCCGACGTAACACCTACAAGTATGCACTCTAGATGGACGTGCACTTCCTGGAACGGAGCCAGATCCGCATGCCGGAGTGCACACCAGACCCGTCGCCTCAGTGACCCTCGGGCCGTATGTTTGGTCTCCTAATGAGGCTGACCAGTCTGAGGCTGTCAACAAGTATTAGCGTTTGCAGGGTGGCGCAGTAGGAAGTGGGGCAAGGTGTTGCCTCCGGCAACGGGTTCACACCGGGCTTTAAAGCAAACCACAAAATTAGGCAAACGTGTGACTCAGTACGCAACCTTGACGCAACATGAGGAACAGTCAGCTATACAGATCCTTGTGTTTTGGTAGGGTTCGGTTATTTGTTTTTTTTTCATTTATTTATTTATTGTTTTGGCTAAATGCAGGTGATCAGTAAAGATAAACAGCAAAAAACTTTAACGTTCATAGATCTCAGGAGACACCAGCACCAAACACAGCGAGAAGAACAGCCTCTCCAGCTCTAACAGCTCCAAACACAGTGCTCTACTTAAGAAAACCCACCACTCCACCCGTATCCAGGCTCTTCAGTGTAAGAGTCCTTGTATGAATGAATCTGAAGCAAATATTTCGAGTTACATCAACTGACGAGACGTAGTCAGGCCAATTAGGGCCACACTCATTCCAATTTAGGCCACACTCAGACTAAATTGGGTCACACTCAGGCCAAATCAGGCCACACTCAGGCCAATTAGGGCCACATTCAGACCAAATCGGGCCACATTCAGGCCAAATCGGGCCACACTCAGACCAATTCATCCACACTCAGACCAAATCGGGCCACACTCAGACCAAATCGAACAACACTCGGGCCAAATCGGGCCACACTCAGACCAAATCGAACAACACTCGGGCCAAATCGGGCCACACTCAGACCAAATCGCACAACACTCGGGCCAAATCGGGTCACATTCAGACCGAATTGGGCCACATTCAGGCCAAATTGGGCCACATTCAGACCAAATTGGGCCACATTCAGACCAAATTGGGCCACATTCAGGCCAAATTGGGCCACATTCAGACCAAATTGGGCCACATTCAGGCCAAATTGGGCCACATTCAGGCCAAATTGGGCCACACTCAAGCCAGTTCATCCACACTCAGACCAAATCGCACAACACTCGGGCCAAATCGGGCCACACTCAGACCAATTTGGGCTACACTCAGACCAATTTGGGTCACATTCAGACCAAATCACACAACACTCAGACCAATTTGGGCCACACTCAGACCAATTTGGGCCACATTCAGGCCAAATCGGGCCACACTCAGGCCAAATCGGGTCACACTCAGGCCATAATGGGCCACATTCAGGCCAATTTGGGTTACACTTATGCCAAATCGGGCCACACTCAAACCAAATCAGGCCACACTCAGACCAAATCAGGCCACACTCAAACCAAATCAGGCCACACTCAGACCAAATCCCGCCACACTCAGACCAAATCCCGCCACACTCAGACCAAATCAGGCCACACTCAGACCAAATCAGGCCACACTCAGACCAAATCAGGCCACACTCAGACCAAATCAGGTCACACTCAGACCAAATCAGGTCACACTCAGACCAAATCGGGCCACACTCAGACCAAATCGAACAACACTCGGGCCAAATCGGGCCACACTCAGACCAAATCGCACAACACTTGGGCCAAATCGGGCCACACTCAGACCAAATCGCACATCACTCGGGCCAAATCGGGCCACACTCAGACCAAATCGCACAACACTCAGGCCAAATCGGGTCACATTCAGACCGAATTGGGCCACATTCAGGCCAAATTGGGCCACATTCAGACCAAATTGGGCCACATTCAGACCAAATTGGGCCACATTCAGGCCAAATTGGGCCACATTCAGACCAAATTGGGCCACATTCAGGCCAAATTGGGCCACATTCAGGCCAAATTGGGCCACACTCAAGCCAGTTCATCCACACTCAGACCAAATCGCACAACACTCGGGCCAAATCGGGCCACACTCAGACCAATTTGGGCTACACTCAGACCAATTTGGGTCACATTCAGACCAAATCGCACAACACTCAGACCAATTTGGGCCACACTCAGACCAATTTGGGCCACACATAGGCCAAATTGGGCCACACTCAGACCAAATCGCACAACACTCAGGCCAAATCGGGCCACACTCAGACCAATTTGGGGCACACTCAGACCAATTCATCCACACTCAGACCAAATCGCACAACACTCAGGCCAAATCGGGCCACACTCAGGCCAAATCGGGTCACACTCAGGCCATAATGGGCCACATTCAGGCCAATTTGGGTTACACTTATGCCAAATCGGGCCACACTCAAACCAAATCAGGCCACACTCAGACCAAATCAGGCCACACTCAAACCAAATCAGGCCACACTCAGACCAAATCCCGCCACACTCAGACCAAATCAGGCCACACTCAGACCAAATCAGGCCACACTCAGACCAAATCCCGCCACACTCAGACCAAATCAGGTCACACTCAGACCAAATCAGGCCACACTCAGACCAAATCAGGCCACACTCAGACCAAATCAGGCCACACTCAGACCAAATCAGGCCACACTCAGACCAAATCCCGCCACACTCAGACCAAATCCCGCCACACTCAGACCAAATCAGGCCACACTCAGACCAAATCAGGTCACACTCAGACCAAATCAGGCCACACTCAGACCAAATCCCGCCACACTCAGACCAAATCAGGCCACACTCAGACCAAATCAGGTCACACTCAGACCAAATCAGGCCACACTCAGACCAAATCAGGTCACACTCAGACCAAATCAGGTCACACTCAGACCAAATCAGGCCACACTCAGACCAAATGCTGCTATGACTGTGTAGCCGAGCAGCTAAGCTAGCTCTGTTTCCCAGCTCTGGTCCTGGAGGCCCGCTGCTGTGCACTGGTCTGACTCACCAGCTCATTATCAGCTCATTACTACGCTGTGTTAACGCAGGTGAAGCATAAAAACGGGCCTCCAGGAAAAATCTGATTGCTTCCATTGAATTGAACAAATATTGATGTTTCTTTATAGCCTCACCGCGTCGAGCTGTTCAGAGTCGATTCACTGATTCTGTACAAAACACTGTTATTTACAAACACAGAGAGAGGAATATATAGATAACAGGTTCATACAGGACCAGAAACCAACGTCTGTTTGTGATATTCATATATTTATTACTTTGGAGAACTGTTTACTTGGGAGGCACAGTGGTGTAGTGGTTAGTATGGTGGTGTAGTGGTTAGTATGGTGGTGTAGTAGTCAGTATGGTGGTGTAGTGGTCAGTATGGTGGTGTAGTAGTTAGTATGGTGGTGTAGTGGTTAGTACGGTGGTGTAGTGGTTAGTAACGGTGGTGTAGTGGTTAGTATGGTGGTGTAGTGGTTAGTATGGTGGTGTAGTGGTTAGTATGGTGGTGTAGTGGTTAGTATGGTGGTGTAGTGGTTAGTACAGTGGTGTAGTGGTTAGTACGGTGGTGTAGTGGTTAGTATGGTGATGTAGTGGTTAGTATGGTGGTGTAGTGGTTAGTACAGTGGTGTAGTGGTTAGTATGGTGGTGTAGTGGTTAGTACGGTGGTGTAGTGGTTAGTAAGGTGGTGTAGTGGTTAGTATGGTGGTGTAGTGGTTAGTACGGTGGTGTAGTGGTTAGTATGGTGGTGTAGTGGTTAGTACGGTGGTGTAGTGAGTTAGTGGTGGTGTAGTGGTTAGTATGGTGGTGTAGTGTTAGCATGGTGTGTAGTGGTTAGTATGGTGGTGTAGTGGTTAGTACGGTGGTGTAGTGGTTAGTATGGTGGTGTGTGGTTAGTATGGTGGGTAGTGGTTAGTACGGGGGGTGTAGTGGAGTATGGTGGTGTAGTGGTTAGTACGGTGGGTAGTGGTTAGTACGGTGGTGTAGTGGTTAGTACGGTGGTGTTGTGGGTTAGTAAGGTGGTGTAGTGGTCAGTACAGTGGTGTAGTGGTCAGTACGGTGGTGTAGTGGTTAGTTAGTGGTGTAGTGGTTAGTATGGTGGTGTAGTGGTTAGTACGGTGGTGTAGTGGTTAGTATGGTGGTGTAGTGTTAGTATGGTGGTGTAGTGGTTAGTAAGGTGGTGTAGTGGTCAGTACGGTGGTGTAGTGGTTAGTATGGTGGTGTAGTGGTTAGTATGGTGGTGTAGTGTTAGTATGGTGGTGTAGTGGTTAGTTGGTGGTGTAGTGGTCAGTATGGTGGTGTAGTGGTTAGTATGGTGGTGTAGTGGTTAGTATGGTGGTGTAGTGTTAGTATGGTGGTGTAGTGGTTAGTATGGTGGTGTAGAGGTCAGTATGGTGGTTGTAGGGTTAGTATGGTGGTGTAGTGGTTAGTATGGTGGTGTAGTGGTCAGTATGGTGGTGTAGTGGTTAGTATGGTGGTGTAGTGGTCGTACGGTGGTGTAGTGGTTAGTATAGTGGTGTAGTGGTTAGGTAGGTGGTGTAGTGGTTAGTAGGTGGTGTAGTGGTTAGTATGGTGGTGTAGTGGTTAGTATGGTGGTTGTAGTGGTTAGTACGGTGGTGTAGTGGTTAGTACGGTGGTGTAGTGGTTAGTATGGTGGTGTAGTGGTTAGTACGGTGGTGTAGTGGTTAGTATGGTGGTGTAGTGGTTAGTACGGTGGTGTAGTGGTTAGTACGGTGGTTGTAGTGGTTAGTACGGTGGTGTAGTGGTTAGTATGGTGGTGTAGTGGTTAGTAAGGTGGTGTATGTGGTCAGTACGGTGGTGTAGGTGGTCAGTACGGTGGTGTAGTGGTTAGTATAGTGGTGTAGTGTTTAGTATGGTGGTGTAGTGGTTAGTACGGTGGTGTAGTGATTAGTATGGTGGTGTAGTGTTAGTATGGTGGTGTAGTGGTTAGTAAGGTGGTGTAGTGGTCAGTACGGTGGTGTAGTGGTCAGTACGGTGGTGTAGTGGTTAGTATGGTGGTGTAGTGGTTAGTATGGTGGTGTAGTGGTTAGTACGGTGGTGTAGTGGTTAGTATAGTGGTGTAGTGGTTAGTACGGTGGTGTAGTGGTTAGTATGGTGGGTTAGTGGTTAGTATGGTGGTGTAGTGGTCAGTATGGTGGTGTAGTGGTCAGTACGGTGGTGTAGTGGTTAGTATGGTGGTGTAGTGTTAGTATGGTGGTGTAGTGGTTAGTATGGTGGTGTAGTGGTTAGTATGGTGGTGTAGTGGTATGTAGTGGTGTGTGGTTAGTATGGGTGGTGTAAGAGGTTAGGACGGTGGTGTAGTGGTTAGTATGGTGGCGTAGTGGTCAGTACGGTGGTGTAGTGGTTTAGTATAGTGGTGTAGTGGTTAGTACGGTGGTGTAGTGGTTAGTATGGTGGGTTAGTGGTTAGTATGGTGGTGTAGTGTCAGTATGGTGGTGTAGTGGGTCAGTACGGTGGTGTAGTGGTTAGTATGGTGGTGTAGTGTTAGTATGGTGGTGTAGTGGTTAGTGGTGGTGTAGTGGTTAGTATGGTGGTGTAGGGTCAGTATGGTGGTGTAGTGGTTTGTATGGTGGTGTAGAGGTTAGTACGGTGGTGTAGTGGTTAGTATGGTGGTGTAGGTGTGTATGGTCAGTACGGTGGTGTACTGGTTAGTAGGTGGGGGTGGGGTTAGTATGGTGGTGTAGTGGTTAGTATGGTGGTGTAGTGGTTAGTATGGTGGTGTAGTGGTTAGTTTCGGTGGTGTAGTGGTTAGTATAGTGGTGTAGTGGTTAGTATGGTGGTGTAGTGGTTAGTAGGTGGGTAGTAGTTAGTATGGTGGTGTAGTGGTCAGTATGGTGGTGTAGTGGTTAGTATGGTGGTGTAGTGGTTAGTATGGTGGTGTAGTGGTAGTATGGTGGTGTAGTGGTTAGTATGGTGGTGTAGTGGTCAGTAGGTGGTGTAGTGGTTAGTATGGTGGTGTAGTGGTTAGTATGGTGGTGTAGTGGTCAGTGGTGGTGTGTAGTGGTTAGTATGGTCGTGTACTGGTTAGAACGGTGGGTGTAGTGGTTAGTACGGTGGTGTAGTGGTTAGTATGTGGTGTAGTGGTTAGTACGGTGGTGTTATGGTTAGTATGGTGGGTTAGTGGTTAGTATGGTGGTGTAGTGGTCAGTATGGTGGTGTAGTGGTTAGTATGGTGGTGTAGTGGTTAGTATGGTGGTGTAGTGGTTAGTATGGTGGTGTAGTGGTCAGTATGGTGGTGTAGTGGTTAGTACGGTGGTGTAGTGGTTAGTACGGTGGTGTATTGGTAGTACGGTGGTGTAGTGGTCAGTACGGTGGTGTACTGGTTAGTATGGTGGTGTAGAGGTGTATGGTGGTGTAGGTGGTTAGTATGGTGGTGTAGTGGTTAGTAAGGTGGTGTAGTGGTCAGTACGGGGTGTGTGTGGTCAGTACGGTGGTGTGTGGTTAGGTATAGTGGTGTAGTGGTTAGTATGGTGGTGTGTGGTTAGTACGGTGGTGTAGTGGTTAGTATGGTGGTGTAGTGGTCAGTATGGTGGTGTAGTGGTTAGTATGGTGGTGTAGAGGTTAGTACGGTGGTGTAGTGGTTAGTATGGTGGTGTAGTGGTCAGTACGGTGGTGTACTGGTTAGTATGGTGGTGTAGGGGTTAGTATGGTGGTGTAGTGGTTAGTATGGTGGTGTAGTGGTTAGTATGGTGGTGTAGTGGTTAGTACGGTGGTGTAGTGGTTAGTATAGTGGTGTAGTGGTTAGTATGGTGGTGTAGTGGTTAGTAAGGTGGTGTAGTAGTTAGTATGGTGGTGTAGTGGTCAGTATGGTGGTGTAGTGGTTAGTATGGTGGTGTAGTGGTTAGTATGGTGGTGTAGTGGTCAGTATGGTGGTGTAGTGGTTAGTATGGTGGTGTAGTGGTCAGTAGGGTGGTGTAGTGGTTAGTATGGTGGTGTGTGGTGTATTGGTGGTGTAGTGGTCAGTATGGTGGTGTAGTGGTTAGTATGGTCGTGTACTGGTTAGTATGGTGGTGTAGTGGTTAGTACGGTGGTGTAGTGGTTAGTATAGTGTAGTGGTAGTACGGTGGTGTAGTGGTTAGTGGTGGTTAGTGGTTGTATGGGGTAGTAGTGGTCAGTATGGTGGTGTAGTGGTTAGTATGGTGTGTAGTGGTTAGTATGGTGGTGTAGTGGTTAGTATGGTGGTGTAGTGGTCAGTATGGTGGTGTAGTGGTTAGTACGGTGGTGTAGTGGTTAGTACGGTGGTGTAGTGGTCAGTACGGTGGTGTACTGGTTAGTATGGTGGTGTAGAGGTTAGTATGGTGGTGTAGTGGTTAGTATGGTGGTGTAGTGGTCAGTATGGTGGTGTAGTGGTTAGTACGGTGGTGTAGTGGTTAGTACGGTGGTGTAGTGGTTAGTACGGTGGTGTAGTGGTTAGTATGGTGGTGTAGTGGTTAGTACGGTGTGTAGTGGTTAGTACGGTGGTGTAGGGGTAGTACGGTGGTGTAGTGTATGGTGGTGTAGTGGTTAGTACGGTGGTGTAGTGGTTAGTACGGTGGTGTAGTGGTTAGTATGGTGGTGTAGTCGTTAGTATGGTGGTGTAGTGGTTAGTACGGGGGTTGTAGTGGTTAGTATGGTGGTGTAGTGGTTAGTACGGTGTGTAGTGGTTAGTACGGTGGTGTTAGTGGTTAGTTGGTGGTGTAGTGGTCAGTACGGTGGTTGTAGTGGTTAGTATGGTGGTGTAGTGGTTAGTATGGTGGTGTAGTGGTTAGTATGGTGGTGTAGTGGTTAGTAAGGTGGTGTAGTGCTCAGTACGTTGGTGTAGTGGTCAGTACGGTGGTGTAGTGGTTAGTATGGTGGTGTAGTGGTTAGTATGTGGTGTAGGTTAGTACGGTGGTGTAGTGGTTAGTATGGTGGTGTAGTGTTAGTATGGTGGTTGTAGTGGTTAGTAAGGTGGTGTAGTGGTCAGTACGGTGTGTAGTGGTCAGTACGGTGTGTAGTGGTTAGTATGGTGGTGTAGTGGTTAGTATGGTGGTTTATGGTTAGTACGGTGGTGTAGTGGTTAGTATGGTGGTGTAGTGGTTAGTACGGTGGTGTAGTGGTTAGTATGGTGGTGTGTAGGGTTAGTACGGTGGTGTAGTGGTTAGTATGGTGGGTTAGTGGTTAGTATGGTGGTTGTAGTGGTTAGTATAGTGGTGTAGTGGTTAGTAGGTGGTGTAGTGGTTAGTACGGTGGTGTAGTGGTTAGTACGGTGGTGTAGTGGTTAGTATGGTGGTGTAGTGGTTAGTATGGTGGTGTAGTGGTCAGTATGGTGGTGTAGTGGTTAGTATGGTGGTGTAGTGGTCAGTAGGGTGGTGTAGTGGTTAGTATGGTGGTGTAGTGGTTAGTATGGTGGTGTAGTGGTCAGTATGGTGGTGTAGTGGTTAGTATGGTGGTGTAGTGGTTAGTACGGTGGTGTAGTGGTTAGATAGTGGTGTAGTGGTTAGTACGGTGGTGTAGTGGTTAGTATGGTGGGTTAGTGGTTAGTATGGTGGGTGTAGTGGTCAGTATGGGTGTGTAGTGGTTAGTATGGTGGTGTAGTGGTTAGTATGGTGGTGTAGTGGTTAGTATGGTGGTGTAGTGGTCAGTATGGTGGTGTAGTGGTTAGTACGGTGGGTGTAGTGTTAGTACGGTGGTGTAGTGGTCAGTACGGTGGTGTACTGGTTAGTATGGTGGTGTAGAGGTTAGTATGGTGGTGTAGTGGTTAGTATGGTGGTGTAGTGGTCAGTATGGTGGTGTAGTGGTTAGTACGGTGGTGTAGTGGTTAGTACGGTGGTGTAGTGGTTAGTACGGTGTGGTGTAGTGGTTAGTACGGTGGTGTAGTGGTTAGTATGGTGGTGTAGTGGTTAGTACGGTGGTGTAGTGGTTAGTACGGTGGTGTGTAGTGGTTAGTACGGTGGTGTAGTGGTAAGTATGGTGGTGTAGTGGTTAGTACGGTGGTGTAGTGGTTAGTACGGTGGTGTAGTGGTTAGTTGGTGTTGGTGGTGTAGTGGTTAGTATGGTGGTGTAGTGGTTAGTACGGGGGTGTAGTGGTTAGTATGGTGGTGTAGTGGTTAGTACGGTGGTGTAGTGGTTAGTATGGTGGTGTGTGGTTAGTATGGTGGTGTAGTGGTCAGTACGGTGGTGTAGTGGTTAGTATGGTGGTGTAGTGGTTAGTATGGTGGTGTAGTGGTTAGTATGGTGGTGTAGTGGTTAGTAAGGTGGTGTAGTGCTCAGTACGGTGGTGTAGTGGTCAGTACGGTGGTGTAGTGGTTAGTATGGTGGTGTAGTGGTTAGTATGGTGGTGTAGTGGTTAGTACGGTGGTGTAGTGGTTAGTATGGTGGTGTAGTGTTAGTATGGTGGTGTAGTGGTTAGTAGGTGGTGTAGTGGTCAGTACGGTGGTGTAGTGGTCAGTACGGTGGTGTAGTGGTTAGTATGGTGGTGTAGTGGTTAGTATGGTGGTGTAGTGGTTAGTACGGTGGTGTAGTGGTTAGTATGGTGGTGTAGTGGTTAGTACGGTGGTGTAGTGGTTAGTAGGTGGTGTAGTGGTTAGTACGGTGGTGTAGTGGTTAGTGGTGGGTAGTGGAGTAGGGTGGTGTAGTGGGTAGTATAGTGGTGGTGTAGGGTTAGTACGGTGGTTAGTGGTTTAGTACGGTGGTGTGTAGTGGTTAGTACGGTGTGTAGTGGTTAGTATGGTGGTGTAGTGGTCAGTATGGTGGTGTAGTGGTTGTAGGTGGTGTAGAGGTTAGTACGGTGGTGTAGGTTAGTATGGTGGTGTAGTGGTCAGTACGGTGGTGTAGTGGTTAGTATAGTGGTGTAGTGGTTAGTACGGTGGTGTAGTGGTTAGTATGGTGGGTTAGTGGTTAGTATGGTGGTGTAGTGGTCAGTATGGTGGTGTAGTGGTCAGTACGGTGGTGTAGTGGTCAGTATGGTGGTGTAGTGGTTAGTATGGTGGTGTAGTGGTCAGTAGGGTGGTGTAGTGGTTAGTATGGTGGTGTAGTGGTTAGTATGGTGGTGTAGTGGTCAGTATGGTGGTGTAGTGGTTAGTATGGTCGTGTACTGGTTAGTATGGTGGTGTAGTGGTTAGTACGGTGGTGTAGTGGTTAGTATAGTGGTGTAGTGGTTAGTACGGTGGTGTAGTGGTTAGTATGGTGGGTTAGTGGTTAGTATGGTGGTGTAGTGGTCAGTATGGTGGTGTAGTGGTTAGTATGGTGGTGTAGTGGTTAGTATGGTGGTGTAGTGGTTAGTATGGTGGTGTAGTGGTCAGTATGGTGGTGTAGTGGTTAGTACGGTGGTGTAGTGGTTAGTACGGTGGGTGTAGTATTGGTTAGTTACGGTGGTGTGTAGTGGTCAGTACGGTGGTGGTACTGGTTAGTTGGTGGTGTAGAGGTTAGTATGGTGGTGTAGTGGTTAGTATGGTGGTGTAGTGGTCAGTATGGTGGTGTAGTGGTTAGTACGGTGGTGTAGTGGTTAGTACGGTGGTGTAGTGGTTAGTACGGTGGTGTAGTGGTTAGTACGGTGGTGTAGTGGTTAGTAGGTGGGTTAGTGGTTGTTACGGTGGTGTAGTGGTTAGTACGGTGGTGTAGTGGTTAGTACGGTGGTGTAGTGGTTAGTATGGTGGTGTAGTGGTTAGTATGTGGTGTAGTGGTTAGTATGGTGGTGTAGTGGTTAGTACGGTGGTGTAGTGGTTTAGTACGGTGGTGTAGTGGTTAGTACGGTGGTGTAGTGGTAGTATGAGTATGGTGTGTAGTGGTTAGTACGGTGGTGTAGTGGTTAGTACGGTGGTGTTAGTGGTTAGTACGGTGGTGTAGTGGTTAGTATGGTGGTGTAGTGGTTAGTATGGTGGTGTAGTGGTTAGTACGGGGTGTAGTGGTTAGTATGGTGGTGTAGTGGTTTAGTACGGTGGTGTAGTGGTTAGTACGGTGGTGTAGTGGTTAGTATGGTGGTGTAGTGGTCGTACGGTGGTGTAGTGGTTAGTATGGTGGTGTAGTGGTTAGTATGGTGGTGTAGTGGTTAGTATGGTGGTGTAGTGGTTAGTAAGGTGGTGTAGTGGTCAGTACGGTGGTGTAGTGGTCAGTACGGTGGTGTAGTGGTTAGTATAGTGGTGTAGTGGTTAGTATGGTGGTGTAGTGGTTAGTACGGTGGTGTAGTGGTTAGTATGGTGGTGTAGTGTTAGTATGGTGGTGTAGTGGTCAGTATGGTGGTGTAGTGGTCAGTACGGTGGTGTAGTGGTTAGTATGGTGGTTAGTGTGGTGGTGTAGTGGTTAGTATGGTGGTGTAGTGGTTAGTACGGTGGTGTAGTGGTTAGTACGGTGGTGTAGTGGTTAGTACGGTGGTGTAGTGGTTAGTATGGTGGAGTAGTGGTAGTACGGTGGTGTGTGGTTAGTATGGGGGTTAGGGTTAGTATGGTGGTGTAGTGGTTAGTATGGTGTGTAGTGGTTAGTCGGTGGTGTAGTGGTTAGTACGGTGTGTAGTGGTTTAGTACGGTGGTGTAGTGGTTAGTATGGTGGTGTAGTGGTTAGTGTGGTGGTGTAGTGGTTAGTAAGGTGGTGTAGTGGTCAGTACGGTGGTGTAGTGAGTGGTCAGTATGGTGGTGTAGTGGTTAGTAAGGTGGTGTAGTGGTTAGTTGGTAGTGTAGTGGTTAGTATGGTGGTGTAGTGGTTAGTATGGTGGTGTAGTGGTTATAGTGGTGTAGTGGTTAGTACGGTGGTGTAGTGGTTAGTATGGTGGTGTAGTGGTTAGTATGTAGTGTAGTGGTTAGTATGGTGGTGTAGTGGTTAGTATGGTGGTGTAGTGGTTAGTATGGTGGTGTAGTGGTTAGTATGGTGGTGTAGTGGTTAGTATGGTGGTGTAGTGGTTAGTACGGTGGTGTAGTGGGTTAGTACGGTGGTGTAGTGGTTAGTATGGTGGTGTAGTGGTTAGTTTGGTGGAGTAGTGGTTAGTATGGTGGTGTAGTGGTTAGTATGGTAGTGTAGTGGTTAGTATGGTGGTGTAGTGGTTAGTATGGTGGTGTAGTGGTTAGTGTAGTGCTTCTCCCCGTGCTTGAGTGGGTTTCCTCCAGCTACTCCAGTTTCCTCCTACAGCCATGTGGGCATGGATGGTGACCTGGGATTGGCTCCAGCTGACTAATAGGATCATGTGTGTATATATATATACATATGGTATTACAGTAGACATCAGTATTCAAAGCTGATTCTCAGGAGAGATAGTTTGGTGGGCGTTATCTGACTCTGGGGTGCTTTTCCCTCACGTTACCCTGTAGCTCTGTGTGATGATGTTGTTCTTAGATTAGACGTTAGATTAGAAGATTAGATACTTGCTTTTCATGTGTATCAGTTATAGTACAGTTCAGTACCATCACCGTATCTGTACATACATTCTTCTCCCGCGTTCACGCTCCGGCTGTGTTCCTGTGTGAAACGCTGTGACTCCTCCGTTTGTTTGAAGTGGGTAGTTTTGAAGCTGGACCTGACGACAGGCTCGAGCAGTGTGTTTCCAGTTTATTAGGGAGTATCCCTAACATGCAATTTTCCCTTTCTCGGAAACAACTGCTTATCTCTCTCTGAATCTGACGTCTCTCAGAGCTTAATAATCACATACATTCCCAAACGGACGCCTCGTATCACTCCCTCCGTATCTGCCTGGAAGATCTCGCCTTGATGTGGATGTGAGTTGGGAATTTTCAAAGCGGTGAGGATCTGAGTGCTGGTCCGGGCTGTAATGCACACCGTCGGCTGTTTTCCGCTGGGTGGTGCCGGATAGAGTTCCAGGTAGGATATGGCTGGTGTCTTAACCCCTGTCCAGCCTGAGTGCTCCCTGCAGCTGTGGAGCTGTTCTTGCTCTGGAGGTCATGAATTCAGAGCACGGAGGCCTTGGCCTGCACACCTGTCTCCATGAATGCTGTGCACAGGCTGAAAAATCAAAGTCAGATCAGACGCTTGCCTTCATAGAGGCTTTGGTTTGGGGGTAATTAGAGGATAAGCATCTACAAAGCGTCTGTATTTTGGTCTGCAGTGAGTATTTGCCAGACATAACAACGCAGCCCAGCTCCTGATGAAGCTACAGAGCTTTAACTGTTCTACACTGACACTGAGAAACAGATCTAGTGCCAGTAAAACGTCTCCACGGTGACCGGACTGTTGTCCTCTGTTAAGGAAGTGTGTGCGCAGAACTTACAGCCAGTGGCCTTTCAGTACAAGCTGCTCAATTCCAGAAGATACTTTTGTACTACACTGTACTACCAATATATCAGCACCAGTACACTACACTGTACTACCAATATATCAGCACCAGTATACTACACTGTACTACCAATATATCAGCACCAGTATACTACACTGTACTACCAATATATCAGCACCAGTACACTACACTGTACTACCAATATATCAGCACCAGTACACTACACTGTACTACCACTATTTCATCACCAGTATACTACACTGTACTACCAATATATCAGCACCAGTATACTACACTGTACTACCAATATATCAGCACCAGTATACTACACTGTACTACCAATATATCAGCACCAGTATACTACACTGTACTACCAATATATCAGCACCAGTATACTACACTGTACTACCAATATATCAGCACCAGTATACTACACTGTACTACCACTATATCAGCACCAGTATACTACACTGTACTACCAATATATCAGCACCAGTATACTACACTGTACTACCAATATATCAGCACCAGTATACTACACTGTACTACCAATATCAGCACCAGTACTACACTGTACTACCACTATATCAGCACCAGTATACTACACTGTACTACCATATATCAGCACCAGTACACTACACTGTACTACCAATATATCAGCACCAGTATACTACACTGTACTACCAATATATCAGCACCAGTACATACACTGTACTACCAATATATCAGCACCAGTACACTACACTGTACTACCAATATCAGCACCAGTATACTACACTGTACTACCAATATATCAGCACCAGTATACTACACTGTACTACCCTATATCAGCACCAGTATACTACACTGTACTACCAATATATCAGCACCAGTATACTACACTGTACTACCAATATATCAGCACCAGTACACTACACTGTACTACCAATATATCAGCACCAGTACACTACACTGTACTACCAATATATCAGCACCAGTACACTACACTGTACTACCAATATATCAGCACCAGTACACTACACTGTACTACCAATATATCCGCACCAGTATACTACACTGTACTACCAATATATCAGCACCAGTATACTACACTGTACTACCAATATATCAACACCAGTATACTACACTGTACTACCAATATATCAGCACCAGACATACACTGTACTACCAATATATCAGCACCAGTACACTACACTGTACTACCAATATATCAGCACCAGTACACTACACTGTACTATAATATATCAGCACCAGTATACTACACTGTACTACCATATATCAGCACCAGTATACTACACTGTACTACCAATATATCAGCACCAGTATACTACACTGTACTACCAATATATCAGCACCATACACTACACTGTACTACCAATATATTAGCACCAGTATACTACACTGTACTACCAATATATCATCACCAGTACACTACACTGTACTACCAATATATCAGCACCAGTACACTACACTGTACTACCAATATATCAGCACCAGTATACTACACTGTACTACCAATATATCAGCACCAGTACACTACACTGTACTACCATATATCAGCACCAGTACTACACTGTACTACCATATATCAGCACCAGTACACTACACTGTACTACCAATATATCAGCACCAGTACACTACACTGTACTACCAATATATCAGCACCAGTATACTACACTGTACTACCAATATATCAGCACCAGTATACTACACTGTACTACCAATATATCAGCACCAGTATACTACACTGTACTACCAATATATCAGCACCAGTACACTACACTGTACTAATAATATATCAGCACCAGTATACTACACTGTACTACCAATATATCAGCACCAGTACACTACACTGTACTACCAATATATCAGCACCAGTATACTACACTGTACTACCAATATATCAGCACCAGTACACTACACTGTACTACCAATATATCAGCACCAGTATACTACACTGTACTACCAATATATCAGCACCAGTACACTACACTGTACTACCAATATATCAGCACCAGTACACTACACTGTACTACCAATATATCAGCACCAGTACACTACACTGTACTACCACTATATCAGCACCAGTACACTACACTGTACTACCACTATATCAGCACCAGTACACTACACTGTACTACCACTATATCAGCACCAGTACACTACACTGTACTACCAATATATCAGCACCAGTATACTACACTGTACTACCAATATATCAGCACCAGTATACTACACTGTACTACCAATATATCAGCACCAGTACACTACACTGTACTACCAATATATCAGCACCAGTACACTACACTGTACTACCAATATATCAGCACCAGTATACTACACTGTACTACCACTATATCAGCACCAGTACACTACACTGTACTACCAATATATCAGCACCAGTATACTACACTGTACTACCAATATATCAGCACCAGTATACTACACTGTACTACCAATATATCAGCACCAGTATACTACACTGTACTACCAATATATTAGCACCAGTATACTACACTGTACTACCACTATATCAGCACCAGTACACTACACTGTACTACCAATAGATCAGCAACCTAGTATACTACACTGTACTACCAATATATCAGCACCAGTATACTACACTGTACTACAATATATCAGCACCAGTACACTACACTGTACTACCAATATATCAGCACCAGTATACTACACTGTACTACCAATATATCAGCACCAGTACACTACACTGTACTACCAATATATCAGCACCGGTATACTACACTGTGCTCAGTATGATAGTACTCCTGAGATCACAGAATAAGAAGTAATGCTTTGTAGCTTCTTCTCCGAGGGTCAGTCCAGAGAAGAGCCCCTGGCTGATGCTAACCTGCTGACTGTCCTGCGCTGGGGTAGCAGGCTCAGGGTTTTCCGCTCTCCGGTTTTGGGAGGGCTTATTTGAAGCAGGTGCTCGGGGTTCCTCCGCAGATGAATGTCATAAATGTCTAAATAAGACGTCCCTGTTTACCAGCAGCGCCCACACCCGCCCGGCAGGAGAGCGCTAATGTTAGCCCCGGGGTGTGTGTGCTTATTTGGGGCAGGTATGTGCTGTGTGTGCTTTAATGGCGGGGTTACCGTGTCCAGCGCCTGCAGTGCGGTCCAGAGTCGGGGCGGGTGATCGTATCCGGACTCTGACGGCCGGGCTGTGTCTGGAAATGTGCTGGAGTAGACAGAACTGTGGAGAAGGTTTGAGGGTTTTCAGCTCGGCTCCTCCGCTCCGTGCCAGACGGGGCTCCTCCGCGTCTGAATAATTGATTAGATATTGATTTTTTTTTAACGCTGCCCGGGGGACAACACGCAAAGCTCTCCAAGGCTCTCTGGTTTGAGCGTCTGCAGAAAAAAAACAAACTCCACGTCCATATTTTATCCCCTCCCATAATTATTGTTTGGTCCTTTCTTGCCTCCTTCTTGGGTCGGCGCTGCTGGCCTCAGCTCTGTCCTGCACCCAGCAATTAAAGAGGGATCGAGTACAAGGCCGTTGCGGGGAGGTTCAGCTCTGTGATTTATTAAGTATGCGTACGCAGAGTGCAGGGGCGACCCGGAGCTCTGGACTCTCTGGCCTCCGTTCACCCTCACTGGGCTACACCAGGCCTGGGATTGCTGGGGTTCCTGGATCCGGAGCTGCATTTCAATGCTGGTCCACATGATGCGTCTAAAACAGGCACGACCTCAGCGTACTCTGGGTTTAGGCTGGTCTAGTCCATCGTTTATAGTCTATGACTATAGATGACACTACACTGCCAAAAGTATTCGCTCGTCTGTCTTCACATGGCGTCCCGTTCTTAATCCATAGGGTTTAATATGATGTCGGTCCAACCTTTGCAGCTCTAACAGCTTCAGCTACTCTGGGAAGTCTCTCCACACAGTTTAGGAGAGTGTTTATGGGAATGTTTGGGAATTCATCCCAAAGGTGTTCTATCAGGTTGAGGTTCATTTCACTGGAGGGTCCGAGCCCAACTCCTCAAAAGCACCCCCACACCATAATCCCCCCTCCACCAAACTTTACACTCGGCACAATACAGTCAGACAAGTACCATTCTCTTGACAACCACCAAATCCAGACTCGTCCATCAGATTGCCTAGACGGCGAAGCGTGATTGGTCACTCCAGAGAACATGTCTCCACTGCTGTAGAGTCCAGTGTTGGCGGCTTTACTCCACTGCATCTGACGCTCTGCATTGTTCTTGGTGATGTAAGGCTTGGATGCAGCTGCTCAGCCATGGAGACCCATTCCATGAAGCTCTCCTACGCTCTGATCTTGAGCTGATCTGAGAACCACATGAAGTTTGGAGGTCTGTAGTGATGGACTCTGTAGAAAAGTGGTGACCTCTGTGCACTATGCTCCTCAGCATCCGCTGACCCACTCTGTCAGTGTACGTGTTCTACCACTTGGTGGCGGAGTTGCTGTCGTTCTCAATCACTTCCACTTTGTTAGAACATCACTGACAGTCCACTGTGGAATATTTAGTAGTGAGGAAACTTCACCACTGGACTTGGTCCTATCACGATACCACGCTGGAGTTCACTGAGCTCCTGAGAGAGAACCACTCTTTACTAATGTGTGGAGAAGCAGTCTGCAGGACTAGGTACTGGTTTATACACCTGTGGACATCAGAACACCTGACTTCAGTGATGTGGGAGTGAGTGTGATAGCGCCCCCTATATGGAAAATCACTTCCTGCCCTCCATCTGCAGTACACACTATAGCAACTCAGTGATGAGCCTATAACCACTGATTCGCATACTGGGCCAACTCTCTCTGGAACTGGGTTCTCTCTCCTCGGGAGCAGGAATCTCGTCCCTGGCTCCTGTGACCAGCTTTGACGGGAGTGTTTGTCCAGCCCGGCCGCGATGGCAGCTGTGGCGAGGAAGAAAGAGAGGAAGGAGAGATTTGGAGACCACTGTGAGAGGGGTCACTGACTGCCTTTCACATGCTAATGCTGCGGCGTTCCTACTGGGCCGCTTTGTGTCCCCTACTTAACAAAGTGACCTTCAGACGACCGGTCAGGAATATTAAGAAATCATTACGACAGCACGGCGAGCGGTCAGGCCGACTCTGTTTTGAGACGTTTAAAGTATATTTACACTAATTTCTTAAACATTTTTAACATTAAATATTACAGACTCACCGTCCGGGCTGGTTTGGTGTGTAGAGGAAGGTGACGGGTTCTCAGCGGTGGTTATGGGAACCAGACGTCTGGATAAACAAAAATTGGAATTGTCCATCACACATCTGTCTGCTTTCTGTTTCTGTGTTATATTTTTAAGCGTCTTGATGAATGGACCAATAGAAATGCTCCAAATTAGCTTGGAAAAAAAATTTCTGGTTCCATTGACTTACATTAAAAGTAAAGTATGTTCTTTTCCACGTAGCTCGTCCCACAGTTTATAAAATATCAGCACTGTTCCAACTCCAGAGTGTCCAGTTTAATTGTGTGAATCGGGCTTGTGTACAGCTTTGTGATTGGATGCACGGATTCCGGAAAACAACAGATTTATTCCAGAATTTTCTCCCATAGAGAATGAATGGGATGGAAAAGTGCTTGCCAATCTACTGAACTTCTGCTTGACCTACACACACCGTTTCACATACACTGACTCAGAGCAGACCCCCGACCACGACTGCAGAGCTGGTTTTGGTGGAGAAGTCCAGAGTTCCAGGCTGTGAAGGGAACGTCGCCACTTTTCATTCCTTCCCAACAAACAACCCAACTGTCAGAGCTCCATGTTGATCTCTAAACCAGCCTGAAGTTCCTCTTCTCCACATTCTTCATCTAATGTTCCACCTTAAACACTGCAGCTCTACAGACGCCAGAATGGAACCACAGCAGCGTTTAAGGTGGAACGGAGAATTCCCAAAACCAGCTGCTGAACTTCCAACATCTTTAACAGAATCCTGAACAACTTTAACTCTGCAGTCTGTACGTTTCACTCCGGACAGTTTCTCCAACACTTCGGACACCATGGAGCAGCTTCAGCTCAGCGTTCAACACTGAAGAGACTGAAGAGACGAGCAGCTCCACCTTTATTAGCACCACAACCTCTAACAGTGACTGGAAGTAGCAGCCATGCTGTGTGAGTGGATCACTGTGTGCTGGTTGAAGCAGATCATCTTCAACTGAAAGTTTCACAGAGACACCTTTCATCTACTTTGTGTTTGATGTCCAGATCAAAGAGAGTAGCTAGTATAGGTAACCTTAGCAACCAGCAGCTCTGAGTAACATAGCTAACTAAATAGTATGTGGGCGGAGCTTATTTACACAGAGGCTCATTTTATTTGGGTTGTGTTGCTTCTGTGTGATCATCACCGCTGCAAACCAGCCAATCAGAGCAGAGCTCATTCATTATTCATGAGCTCAACAGAAAAAAGGAAAACAGTGTTTGATTCTAGGAGAGGATTAAAGAGTGTAAATGGGTGTGAAACTGTATCTGGGTGACCAAAGACTTACATACCTTCTATGTAGAACTTCACAACAATCTGTATACTGAATAAATACTGAATAAATATTGAATAAATACTGAATAAATATTGAATAAATACTGAATAAATACGGAATAAATATTGAATAAATACTGAATAAATACTGAATAAATACTGAATAAATACTGAATAAATATTGAATAAATACTGAATAAATACGGAATAAATATTGAATAAATACTGAATAAATACGGAATAAATATTGAATAAATACTGAATAAATATTGAATAAATACTGAATAAATACTGAATAAATATTGTATACATACTGAATAAATACTAAATAAATATTGAATAAATACTGAATAAATACTGAATAAATACTGAATAAATATTGAATAAATACTGAATAAATATTGAATAAATACTGAATAAATACTGAATAAATATTGTATAAATATTAAATAAATACTGAATAAATACTGAATAAATATTTAATAAATACTGAATAAATATTGAATAAATACTGAACAAATACTGAACAAATATTGAATAAATATTGAATAAATACTGAATAAACATTGAATAAATAATGAATAAATACTGTATAAATACTGAATAAATACTGAATAAATATTTAATAAATACTGAACAAATACTGAATAAATATTGAATAAATATTGAATAAATACTGAATAAATATTGAATAAATACTGAATAAATATTGAATAAATACTGAATAAATGCTGAATAAATATTGAATAAATACTGAATAAATACTGAATAAATATTGAATAAATACTGAACAAATACTGAATAAATACTGAATAAATATTGAATAATTATTGAATAAATACTGAATAATTATTGAATAAATACTGAATAAATACTGAATAAATATTGAATAAATACTGAATAAATGCTGAATAAATATTGAATAAATACTGAATAAATATTGAATAAATACTGAACAAATACTGAATAAATACTGAATAAATATTGAATAAATACTGAACAAATACTGAATAAATACTGAATAAATATTGAATAAATACTGAACAAATACTGAATAAATATTGAATAAATACTGAATAAATGCTGAATAAATATTGAATAAATACTGAATAAATATTGAATAAATACTGAATAAATATTGAATAAATACTGAACAAATACTGAATAAATACTGAATAAATATTGAATAATTATTGAATAAATACTGAATAAATACTGAATAATTATTGAATAATTATTGAATAAATATTGAATAATTATTGAATAAATACTGAATAAATACTGCATACAGCAGCTGTAATGGTTGTTGGTGTTATTATATATAAACAGTGTATATATAATAAGCAGAATAAAGAAAGAAAGCTAATGACTGTCTTTACCATCGTTGGTAAAATATCTCTTTGCTGTTAATGAATAGGTTTTATTGGCAACCCAGTCACCGGGTAGACGTGCTCTGTAGCAGCTGTGGTGAGGAAAACGGGCAGCTGATGAACTTTCTGGAGCCGGACTGCATGTTTGAAGTGATAAGTAGCCCAGCATGAGAACGAGAAGAAAGAGAGAGAAAAACAGGGGGATAAGGGCAGGCGGGGGGGGGGGGGAGGGGGGGGGTGGTATTTGGTGGGGGGGGTGGGAGTGAGAGAAGGAGAAAGTGCAGGGTGCTTTGAAAGAGGGGAATTTATGTGTGACCCAGAGCGGCCTGTAAAGGTTACCCCCGGCCTGAACCTGCGGCGCTCTCTCTCTCTCTCTCTCTCTCTCTCGCTCTCTCTCTTACTCTCTCCTCTCTCTCTCTCTCTCTCTCTCGCTCTCTCTCGCTCTCTCTCGCTCGCCCGCTCACTCCCTCATACAAAGCAGGAGATTCCGACCTGAAGTGGTCCACTCGAGCGCCCCGCAGGGCGGGGTTTCAGATGAGCTTCAGCGGGGCGATCTGGGGTCAGTTTGTTTTCGCCGTTAAAGGAACGGTCTGCAGTGTTGGCGTCTCTCTAAAACACACCTGCGGCGTACGAGCGGGACCGCCGGGCCTATCCCCGGACTCGCACGAGAACGGGAAGGCTGTGGACTTAGCGTGCAGCGGAAGCCGAAAAGCTGGAGCGCTCCTTTACCCGTGAACTTGCTCCCTCAGAGTTAGAACTCCGGGCTGATCCTGAGTCAGTCTTCTTCTGGAGCACGCAGCTGTGGCTTTGTTCTGCTCTGCTGCTGCTCATTGTTCAAGTCTGGTCCTTTTGGAGACCAATGAATAGCACATCCAAGCAGAGAGAGAGAGAGAGAGGGAGGGAGAGAGAGAGGGAGAGAGAGGGAGGGAGGGAGAGAGACAGGATAAAAGGAAAAGAGAAAAAAGAAGAGATAAAGTGGGAGTGCGAGAGGGAGGTGTGCTTTTAGAGTTACGTGAGAAGTTGTTCCTCTCTGTGTGCGGAGAGAGAGAGAGAAAGAGAAAGAGAAAGGGAGAGGGAGGGGAAGAAAGAAAGAGAGAGAGAGAGAGAGAGAAAGAGAAAGGGAGGAGAAGAAAGAGAGAGAGAGAGAGATAGAGAGTGAGAGAGTGGCTCGAATGTGAACAAAGACGGCCAGCAGTGAAACTGCAGTGGACTTTGGTGTGCCCAGAGAATTCTAAACACATACACTCCCCTCTCTCTCTCTCTCTCTCTCAGTCCCTCTCTCTCTCTCCCTCCCTCTCTCTCTCCGCCCCCCCCCCCTCTCTTTAGATAAGTAGTGTGCTATCTGCTGTGTGTGTGCACCGCAGGAACAGATAAGGCTCTCAGGACTCATACAGCTGCAACAGTTTGAGAGAGAGAGAGAGAGAGAGAGACAGAGAGAGAGAGAAAGGGGGGAGAGAGGGAGAAAAAGAGAGAGAGGGAGGGAGAAGGAGAGAGAAAGGGGAAGAAAGAGAGGGAGGTAGAGAGAGAGAGAGGGAGAGAGAGAAGAGAGAAGGCACGAGAGAAGAGAGAAGGAGAGAAAGAGAGAGGTATAGAGAGAGGGAGAGAGAGAAGAGAAAGGGGAGAAAGAGAGAGATAGAGAGGGAGAGAGAGAGAAGAGAGAGGGGGAGAGAGAAAGGGGAGAAAGAGAGGGGTAGAAAGGGAGAGAGAGAGAGAGAGGGAGAGAGAGGGGGAGAGAGAAAGGGGAGAAAGAGAGGGAGAGGGAGAGAGAGAGAGAGAGAGAGAGAGAGAGATTAGATTGGAGTTTAAACTATTTTAGAGTGTGTTAATGGATTAACTCTCAGATGTATGTCAGACATGATTCATTGTTATGAGCCAAAACCCACAGATCCCAGAACAGACATACGGAGAGGCGGCCAGTGCAATCGCTTTAAACATAAACTTAAGACATACACGGTTAAGACCTACAGGCCTCATACATGCCCAGTACTATTCATATATACTGTAATATACTGTAATATACTGTAATATACTGTATAATATACTGTTAATATACTGTATAATATACTGTAATATACTGATAATATACTGTAATATACTGTAATATACTATAATATACTGTAATATACTGATAATATACTGTAATATACTATAATATACTGTAATATACTATAATATACTGTAATATACTGTAATATACTATAATATACTGTAATATACTGATAATATACTGTAATATACTATAATATACTGTAATATACTGTAATATACTATAATATACTGTAATATACTGATAATATACTGTAATATACTATAATATACTGTAATATACTATAATATACTGTAATATACTATAATATACTGTAATATACTGATAATATACTGTAATATACTGTAATATACTGATAATATACTGTAATATACTGTATAATATACTATAATATACTGTAATATACTATAATATACTGTAATATACTATAATATACTGTAATATACTGTAATATACTATAATATACTGTAATATACTGATAATATACTGTAATATACTATAATATACTGTAATATACTATAATATACTGTAATATACTATAATATACTGTAATATACTGATAATATACTGTAATATACTGTAATATACTGATAATATACTGTAATATACTATAATATACTGTAATATACTGATAATATACTGTAATATACTATAATATACTGTAATATACTATAATATACTGTAATATACTATAATATACTGTAATATACTGTAATATACTGATAATATACTGTAATATACTATAATATACTGTAATATACTATAATATACTGTAATATACTGATAATATACTATAATATACTGTAATATACTGATAACATACTGTAATATACTGTAATATACTGTTAATATACTGAAATAAACTGTAATATACTGATAATATACTGTAATATACTGTAATATACTGATAATATACTGTAATATACTGTTAATATACTGATAATATACTGTAATATACTGATAATATACTGTAATATACTGTAATATACTGTTAATATACTGATAATATACTGTAATATACTGTAATATACTGATAATATACTATAATATACTGATAATATACTGTAATATACTGTTAATATACTGAAATATACTGTAATATACTGATAATATACTGATAATATACTGTAATATACTGTAATATACTGTAATATACTGTAATATACTGATAATATACTGTAATATACTGTTAATATACTGAAATATACTGTAATATACTGATAATATACTGTAATATACTGTAATATACTGTTAATATACTGTAATATACTGTAATATACTGATAATATACTATAATATACTGATAATATACTGTTAATATACTGTAATATACTGATAATATACTGTTAATATACTGAAATATACTGTAATATACTGATAATATACTGTAATATACTGTAATATACTGTTAATATACTGATAATATACTGTAATATACTGTAATATACTGATAATATACTGTAATATACTGTTAATATACTGATAATATACTGTAATATACTGTAATATACTGATAATATACTATAATATACTGATAATATACTGTAATATACTGTTAATATACTGAAATATACTGTAATATACTGTAATATACTGTAATATACTGTAATATACTGTAATATACTGTTAATATACTGAAATATACTGTAATATACTGTTAATATACTGTAATATACTGTTAATATACTGATAATATACTGTAATATACTGTAATATACTGATAATATACTATAATATACTGATAATATACTGTTAATATACTGTAATATACTGATAATATACTGTTAATATACTGAAATATACTGTAATATACTGATAATATACTGTAATATACTGTTAATATACTGATAATATACTGTAATATACTGATAATATACTGTAATATACTGTTAATATACTGATAATATACTGTTAATATACTGTAATATACTGATAATATACTGTTAATATACTGTAATATACTGTAATATACTGATAATATACTGCAATATACTGTAATATACTGTTAATATACTGATAATATACTGTAAGATACTGTAATATACTGATAATATACTGTTAATATACAGATAATATACTGTAATATACTGATAATATACTGTAATATACTGTAATATACTGTTAATATACTGATAATACACTGTAATATACTGTAATATACTGTAATATACTATAATATACTGTAATATACTGATAATATACTGTAATATACTGTAGTATACTATAATATACTGTAATATACTGATAATATACTGTAATATACTGTAGTATACTGTAATATACTGTAATATACTGTAATATACTGTAATATACTGTAATATACTATAATATACTGTAATATACTGATAATATACTGTAATATACTGTAATATACTGTAATATACTGTTAATATACTGTAATATACTGTAATATACTGTTAATATACTGTAATATACTGTAATATACTGTGTATAAACCAAGAAGAATACTCCTTTACACCATAAATACCAATCCCACCATTCATAGCACCAGTAGTACCGATGCATCTGCATCTCTGTCCCATCACTTCATCTCCTGTAGGTCTCACCAACACGTAAAAGCCAATCCCGTTTTAACCTGTAGCTCAATCATCCTCTCTTTCCCGCCTCCAGAAACATCTTCTCCAGCCTCTGTCATGATATCCCTGCTGGGAATACCAAGCTACCTTCTCCTGAGCTCTTGGTACCAGCTGTTTGGTTTTAGCAGCTGGTGAGACGCAACTTGGTAGCCAGTGTTGAAGTGGCTATAGTGACAGTTCTCAGATCAGTGTAACGCGTGTTGGTATCAACTCGACTCTGTTTGGAACCTGGAGGTGGTACCAAAAATACAGCTGCTGGACAGACTGAGAGACTCAGTAAGGTCCTGGTAGGTGGTCACAGGTATCTGGAGGTATCATGCTGCCTGCAGTGCATCCCACAGCTGCTGGAGGTAGAGTGGAGGAGGATCCATAGAGCCAACACCACCATCCAGGTGGTCCCACAGATGCTCAGTTGGGTTCAAGTCTGGAGAATTAGGGGTCCAGGGTAGTACTTGGAAGTCTTGGTCAGCGCATTGTCTTGCTGGAAGATCCCATCCACCCCAGAGAAGACCATCAGCATGTATGGTGTACGTGATCTGCAAGGATGGATTCAGACCCAGATCGGTTGAGAGGGTCTTCCACATTGATGAGTGGGTCCAGAGAGCCCAAAGTAGGTCATAATAATGTGCCTCAGCTGTGTAGTACCTGGTGCCAGGTGTGCCTTAGAGGACTCCAGCTGGAGTGAGCCAATAGTGAGCAGAAGCTGCTTAAAGGTGAAGCTGTAACTGCAGTGTTGTTATAATACCGGGTCCGACTGGGTTACGATGGGGTCGGCCCGGGTTACCTGCAGTAAGGGTCCAGTGGGAGGTCTCAGCGAGGCTGTGTTTATGTTTCTGTGTTGTTTACTGTTGTGAACAGTGTGTTTACGGTTGCCGTCATGTGTCTGAGTGTATAAATTATGGATTAGCTCTCCGGGAGCCTCCGGCTGTATCTCGCTCCACTGAACACAGAAGCCCACTCTGATGCAGCCGCCTGAGGGAAGAGAGAGAGAGAGAGAGAGAGAGAGAGAGAGAGAGAGAGCTAGGTCGGAGGTTGTGATGTAGACAGGGGGCTGCTGCTCTGTTTGGGTGGGTTTGGTCTGGAGGCAGGCTTGACTTGTGGAAATGAACAGGAAGCTTTCTTTCTGGGAGATAGTGAACGGCATCGCTCGGGTAGAGACTCAGGGTTGAACTCCTGCTGAGTCTTCACTGGAGCTCCACCTGATCCCCCCCACCTGCGTTCAGGCTAGTCAGGGCAGGTGTGTTTATATAACACCTTAGATACGCTGCGGGGCTTCAAAGGGGTGCGCGAGTGAAAGTGTACGGGTGTAATTACAGGTACAGTGAGAGACGCAGTGTTGTAGACTGAGCTGCTCAGACAGGAACTGATCTAGGAGTGTTCAGCGTCGGGGGTCTTCTAACGTGCTCTGCTAACTGGTTCCACCAAAGGCCAGTGTACTAGCTACCTGTCTGAGTCTAGTCTTTAACTTAGGTGGGACTAACTGATAGTTCCTAATAGTTGATCGTTCTGCTTGGCTCATATCGCGTACCAGACAAGTATGTTGGTCCTACACCAATCAGGTTCTCCTGCTCTCCTGTTCTCCTGCTCTCCTCCTCTCCAGACTCCAGAAACTTCATCTCCTCCTTCAATGAGAACCAGAAGGTCAGAAAGGGTCTGCTAACAGAAGTACATCAGACCTTCAGCTGGGACCTTTAGCTGGCGTTACATCTAAATACAGAGATTCTGATTGGTTCTGCTGCTGTGATTGAGACTCTGATTGGTTCTGCTGCTGAGATTGAGAATCTGATTGGCTGTGTTTCTGAGATTGAGAATCTGATTGGTTCTGCTGCTAAGATTGAGAATCTGATAGGTTCAGCAGCTGAAATTGAGATTCCCTGAACGAGTGTGATGACTGAAGGAGAATTCAACGAGAACTCAGTCAAATCTTGGTGAAGGTCCTAACCTTGCCATTAGGACAGTGTTGATTTTGGTTTTGAGACCTAAACGTTAAGTCAGCCTTTCTTTCTGAGCTGGTATGTGTGGGGTTGACACGTAAAGACGTAGAACGTGATCCCAAAACTTCATCTGAATCTCAGGGATTTACTGATTAATCATCATCATCATCATCATCATCATACTCACCAACTATCGCCAGTAACCACAGAAGCAGGTCCTCTTTAACGTTTGGAGTATCTGACAGTACAGTCTATTTGTTTTCATTGGCTCACAGTTGACTGTATTGACTTCCTTTATTTATAAATGACCCACTTTCAGTGGAGCGACGCCCACATGTTGGGTTGAGGGTCCCTGAGGAGGTGCGGTGCGTAGACCCACCACTTCAGACGCCGCCGCCGGGCTTTTGAAGGTTCAGCCGTAACTTGGCCTGATCGTACAGGTGTAGGTGCGGCAGTGATGCGTGGTGTGCGTTGCTATGGGGATGAGCAGGTGTGTCAGGGCGGCAGAGCAGGTGAAAGTGTGAGTGCTGTGAGAGTGAGTTGTTTTCTCTCAGTGTGGGTACGTCTGGCATCCACCGCAATGACATCATTCCACACGCAGCCTATGACCACGCTTACTCACACACACACACACTGCGGAGAAGGCAGAGCATGTGTGTGTGTGTGTGTCTTGGCAGGCTCTGGTCCCCAGTGTGTGTGTGTTTGTGCAGATTAATAGTGCTGGGGTCTGTAAAGAGTGGGCCGCACTGACTGAGAGTGGTGTTAAATGAAACCAAATGCTGCTGGAGCTGCCAGAGGACCCAGAAGGGGCTGTTCTTCTCCACTGATGTATACAGGAAGCTGCACGTATACTTAGAGACTCACTGTAGAGGCTATACGTGGTTATGTGGTCAGTATAGTGGTGTAGTGGTTAGTATGGTGGTGTAGTGGTTAGTATGGTGGTGTAGTGGTTAGTATGGTGGTGTAGTGGTTAGTATGGTGGTGTAGTGGTCAGTATGGTGGTGTAGTGGTTAGTACGGTGGTGTAGTGGTTAGTACGGTGGTGTAGTGGTTAGTATGGTGGTGTAGTGGTTAGTATGGTGGTGTAGTGGTTAGTACGGTGGTTGTAGTGGTTAGTATGGTGGTGTAGTGGTTAGTATGGTGGTGTAGTGGTCAGTATGGTGGTGTAGTGGTCAGTATGGTGGTGTAGTGGTTAGTATGGTGGTGTAGTGGTTAGTATGGTGGTGTAGTGGTCAGTATGGTGGTGTAGTGGTCAGTATGGTGGTGTAGTGGTTAGTATGGTGGTGTAGTGGTTAGTATGGTGGTGTAGTGGTTAGTATGGTGGTGTAGTGGTTAGTATGGTGGTGTAGTGGTCAGTATGGTGGTGTAGTGGTCAGTATGGTGGTGTAGTGGTTAGTATGGTGGTGTAGTGGTCAGTATGGTGGTGTAGTGGTTAGTATGGTGGTGTAGTGGTCAGTACGGTGGTGTAGTGGTTAGTACGGTGGTGTAGTGGTTAGTATGGTGGTGTAGTGGTTAGTATGGTGGTGTAGTGGTTAGTATGGTGGTGTAGTGGTTAGTATAGTGGTGTAGTGGTTAGTATAGTGGTGTAGTGGTTAGTATGGTGGTGTAGTGGTTAGTATAGTGGTGTAGTGGTTAGTATGGTGGTGTAGTGGTTAGTATGGTGGTGTAGTGGTTAGTATAGTGGTGTAGTGGTTAGTATGGTGGTGTAGTGGTTAGTATGGTGGTGTAGTGGTCAGTATGGTGGTGTAGTGGTTAGTACGGTGGTGTAGTGGTTAGTATGGTGGTGTAGTGGTTAGTATGGTGGTGTAGTGGTTAGTAAGGTGGTGTAGTGGTTAGTATGGTGGTGTAGTGGTCAGTATGGTGGTGTAGTGGTCAGTATGGGGGTGTAGTGGTCAGTATGGTGGTGTAGTGGTTAGTACGGTGGTGTAGTGGTTAGTATGGTGGTGTAGTGGTCAGTGTGGTGGTGTAGTGGTTAGTACGGTGGTGTAGTGGTTAGTATGGTGGTGTAGTGGTTAGTATGGTGGTGTAGTGGTTAGTATGGTGGTGTAGTGGTTAGTAAGGTGGTGTAGTGGTTAGTATGGTGGTGTAGTGGTTAGTATGGTGGTGTAGTGGTTAGTATAGTGGTGTAGTGGTTAGTATAGTGGTGTAGTGGTTAGTATGGTGGTGTAGTGGTTAGTATGTTGGTGTAGTGGTTAGTACGGTGGTGTAGTGGTCAGTATGGTGGTGTAGTGGTTAGTATGGTGGTGTAGTGGTTAGT
>CM038728.1:1770927-1790927 GCA_021613375.1 Megaleporinus macrocephalus
CGGTCTCTGACTGAGGCGGTCTCTGACTGAGGCAGTCTCTGACTGAGGCGGTCTCTGACTGAGGCAGTGTATGACTGAGGCGGTCTCTGACTGAGGCGGTCTCTGACTGAGTCTTTATGTAAAGTAGGCATGAGCTGAAACAGTCCCATCCTATCTCAATGCTGGTACATCTGGATGGTCCAGTGATGTAACTGAGGGTGTAGCAGTAACACAGATGGACAGGAGATCTGGATGGTGAGGAGGAGGTTCTGAAGGTCAGTCCTCCACCAACGTTCAACAGGACGAAGATGAAAGTATTAAGTGCCGTTTATCTGGTGGGGACAGTTTTCATGGTCTACCAGGTCTTGCATGGTTGTCTGGAGTCTCATATATATATATATATAGTCTTTGATGTTGGTTTGATCCTTTGATCCTCATCCTTCTTATCATCATCATCCTTCATACCTTCATATTGCTGTCACCCTCATCTCCGTCTCATTCCTGTCTCACTCACCACATTCTGAAAGTCATCCAACCTCGTCTTCCACAACCTCGTTTTCAATCCTCTTTGTCCTCATCCTTCTTATCATCATCATCCTCTATATCCCTCTCTCCATCATCAAACCGCCAACCCAACAACCATCTGTCTCATCTCTGTCTCAACTCTGTCTCATTCTTCTTGTCTCATCTCTGTCTCATGTTTTACCACATTCCAAATGTCAACCTTGTCTTGCACAACCTCACCTTGTCTTGTCATCCTCCATATCCATTCCACCTTCATCATCAACCCACCAATCCCGAGTACCATCTGTCTCATCCCAGTCTCATCCCTGTCTCATTCCTGTCTCATCCCTGTCTCACAGAATCATCCTTCATATCATCATCACCCTCTTTATCCTTCTGACTTTCATCATCAACTCACCAATGCTGTGTGCCGTCTGTCTCATTCCTGTCTCGTCCCTGTCTCGTCCCTGTCTCGTCCTTGTCTCACAGTTCTGTAGGTTTTCTGTGTTCAGAAAGTCATCCAACTTCGTCTCCCACAACCTCATTTTCAGTCCTCATCATCATCATCATCCTTCATGTCCTTTTCAACTTTATTGTCAAATCCCAACCTTGTGTACCATCTGTCTCATCTCTGTCTCATCCCTGTCTCATCCCTGTCTCATCTCTGTCTCATCCCTGTCTCATCTCTGTCTCATCACTATCTCGTTTTCTGCATTCTGAATGTTCTGATCTCTCAACAAGAGTTTTGAAAAATTCGACGATCCTCCCTCATGTGCACGTGCATCACACAGACATATGGACGCCACATCACACTCGTGATTTGAACTATTTACACATAAACACCACTAAAAACACGAAGCCTGACTCTGTACATTCAGCTCATCAACAAATGTACACGTGCAGCCCCCCCCCCGTGTGGGGGGCTAGTCGTGCATAGTAGTGCTTTAATGGCTTTAATTGAGTGCAGGGTGGTCTCCAGCTTTCCCAGAGTGTAGTGCACATGCGCTGGAAAGAAGCAGTTGTAGAAAAGATAATGAGCGAGAGAGCCAGAGGAAGAACAGAGAGAGAGAGAGAGAGAGAGAGAGAGAGAGAGAATGGGTTAAAGTAATGAATTGCAGAGCTCTGTTATTTCTCTTGTTGCTCCTGGTGATGTCATTTCCTGCCCAGCTGGAAGATTAAAAAATTAAAAACATCACCGAGGTGGACGGAAAAGTCAACATTTTCCCAGCATGCACCTGGGTGTTCCGTTCCGGAGCATCAAAAACACACAACAGCAGCTGAAGTGTTTTCTTCAGTCGAGCTTTATTCTTTATGTGATCTTCAAACACGAGCGTGTCATTTTCAAAGAGACGCCAGATAAACACAACGGACACTTCCTGTCCTGGAGAGGAAGCTTCAGAGCGGAAACGCTTCGACCAGGAACGCCGGAGCGCCATCAGCAAACCGGAGAGTCCCATCATCTCCACAAAGCTGTGACCAGAATCCAGCAGAACCTTCGAATAAGCTAAACTACAACTACACTAAACTATACTAAACTAAACTACACTCTCTGTAGATCTGGACAGTGTAGCACTATACTAAACTAAACTACACTCTCTGTAGATCTGGACAGTGTAGCACTATACTAAACTACACTCTCTGTAGATCTGGACAGTGTAGCACTATACTAAACTAAACTACACTCTCTGTAGATCTGGACAGTGTAGCACTATACTAAACTAAACTACACTCTCTGTAGATCTGGACAGTGTAGCACTATACTAAACTAAACTACACTCTCTGTAGATCTGGACAGTGTAGCACTATACTAAACTAAACTACACTCTCTGTAGATCTGGACAGTGTAGCACTATACTAAACTACACTACACTCTCTGTAGATCTGGACAGTGTAGCACTATACTAAACTAAACTACACTCTCTGTAGATCTGGACAGTGTAGCACTATACTAAACTAAACTACACTCTGTAGATCTGGACAGTGTAGCACTATACTAAACTAAACTACACTCTCTGTAGATCTGGACAGTGTAGCACTATACTAAACTAAACTACACTCTCTTTAGATCTGGACAGTGTAGCACTATACTAAAACTAAACTACACTCTGTAGATCTGGACAGTGTAGCACTATACTAAACTAAACTACACTCTCTGTAGTTCTAGACAGTGTAGCACTATACTAAACTAAACTACACTCTCTGTAGTTCTGGACAGTGTAGCACTATACTAAACTAAACTACACTCTCTGTAGATCTGGACAGTGTAGCACTATACTAAACTAAACTACACTCTCTGTAGATCTGGACAGTGTAGCACTATACTAAACTAAACTACACTCTCTGTAGATCTGGACAGTGTAGCACTATACTAAACTAAACTACACACTCTGTAGATCTGGACAGTGTAGCACTATACTAAACTAAACTACACTCTCTGTAGATCTGGACAGTGTAGCACTATACTAAACTAAACTACACTCTCTGTAGATCTGGACAGTGTAGCACTATACTAAACTAAACTACACTCTCTGTAGATCTGGACAGTGTAGCACTATACTAAACTACACTACACTCTCTGTAGATCTGGACAGTGTAGCACTATACTAAACTAAACTACACTCTCTGTAGATCTGGACAGTGTAGCACTATACTAAACTAAACTACACTCTCTGTAGATCTGGACAGTGTAGCACTATACTAAACTACACTACACTCTCTGTAGATCTGGACAGTGTAGCACTATACTAAACTAAACTACACTCTCTGTAGATCTGGACAGTGTAGCACTATACTAAACTAAACTACACTCTGTAGATCTGGACAGTGTAGCACTATACTAAACTAAACTACACTCTCTGTAGATCTGGACAGTGTAGCACTATACTAAACTAAACTACACTCTCTTTAGATCTGGACAGTGTAGCACTATACTAAACTAAACTACACTCTGTAGATCTGGACAGTGTAGCACTATACTAAACTAAACTACACTCTCTGTAGTTCTAGACAGTGTAGCACTATACTAAACTAAACTACACTCTCTGTAGTTCTGGACAGTGTAGCACTATACTAAACTAAACTACACTCTCTGTAGATCTGGACAGTGTAGCACTATACTAAACTAAACTACACTCTCTGTAGATCTGGACAGTGTAGCACTATACTAAACTACACTCTCTGTAGATCTGGACAGTGTAGCACTATACTAAACTAAACTACACTCTCTGTAGATCTGGACAGTGTAGCACTATACTAAACTACACTCTCTGTAGATCTGGACAGTGTAGCACTATACTAAACTAAACTACACTCTCTGTAGATCTGGACAGTGTAGCACTATACTAAACTAAACTACTCTCTCTGTAGATCTGGACAGTGTAGCACTATACTAAACTAAACTACACTCTCTGTAGATCTGGACAGTGTAGCACTATACTAAACTAAACTACACTCTCTGTAGATCTGGACAGTGTAGCACTATACTAAACTAAACTACACTCTCTGTAGATCTGGACAGTGTAGCACTATACTAAACTAAACTACACTCTCTGTAGTTCTGGACAGTGTAGCACTATACTAAACTAAACTACACTCTCTGTAGTTCTGGACAGTGTAGCACTAAACTAAACTAAACTACACTCTCTGTAGATCTGGACAGTGTAGCACTATACTAAACTAAACTACACTCCCTGTAGTTCTGGACAGTGTAGCACTATACTAAACTAAACTACACTCTCTGTAGTTCTGGACAGTGTAGCACTATACTAAACTAAACTACACTCTCTGTAGATCTGGACAGTGTAGCACTAAACTAAACTAAACTACACTCTCTGTAGATCTGGACAGTGTAGCACTATACTAAACTAAACTACACTCTCTGTAGATCTGGACAGTGTAGCACTATACTAAACTAAACTACACTCTCTGTAGTTCTGGACAGTGTAGCACTATACTAAACTAAACTACTCTCTCTGTAGATCTGGACAGTGTAGCACTATACTAAACTAAACTACACTCTGTAGATCTGGACAGTGTAGCACTATACTAAACTAAACTACACTCTCTGTAGTTCTGGACAGTGTAGCACTATACTAAACTAAACTACACTCTCTGTAGTTCTGGACAGTGTAGCACTATACTAAACTAAACTACACTCTCTGTAGATCTGGACAGTGTAGCACTAAACTAAACTACACTCTCTGTAGATCTGGACAGTGTAGCACTATACTAAACTAAACTACACTCTCTGTAGATCTGGGCAGTGTAGCACTATACTAAACTAAACTACACTCTCTGTAGATCTGGACAGTGTAGCACTATACTAAACTAAACTACACTCTCTGTAGATCTGGACAGTGTAGCACTATACTAAACTAAACTACACTCTCTGTAGATCTGGACAGTGTAGCACTATACTAAACTAAACTACACTCTCTGTAGATCTGGACAGTGTAGCACTATACTAAACTACACTCTCTGTAGATCTGGACAGTGTAGCACTATACTAAACTACACTCTCTGTAGATCTGGACAGTGTAGCACTATACTAAACTAAACTACACTCTCTGTAGATCTGGACAGTGTAGCACTATACTAAACTAAACTACACTCTCTGTAGTTCTGGACAGTGTAGCACTATACTAAACTAAACTACACTCTCTGTAGATCTGGACAGTGTAGCACTATACTAAACTAAACTACACTCTCTGTAGATCTGGACAGTGTAGCACTATACTAAACTAAACTACACTCTGTAGATCTGGACAGTGTAGCACTATACTAAACTAAACTACACTCTGTAGATCTGGGCAGTGTAGCACTATACTAAACTAAACTACACTCTCTGTAGATCTGGACAGTGTAGCACTATACTAAACTAAACTACACTCTGTAGATCTGGACAGTGTAGCACTATACTAAACTAAACTACACTCTCTGTAGATCTGGACAGTGTAGCACTATACTAAACTAAACTACACTCTCTGTAGATCTGGACAGTGTAGCACTATACTAAACTAAACTACACTCTCTTTAGATCTGGACAGTGTAGCACTATACTAAACTAAACTACTCTCTCTGTAGATCTGGACAGTGTAGCACTATACTAAACTAAACTACACTCTCTGTAGTTCTGGACAGTGTAGCACTATACTAAACTAAACTACTCTCTCTGTAGATCTGGACAGTGTAGCACTATACTAAACTACACTCTCTGTAGATCTGGACAGTGTAGCACTATACTAAACTACACTCTCTGTAGATCTGGACAGTGTAGCACTATACTAAACTAAACTACACTCTGTAGATCTGGACAGTGTAGCACTATACTAAACTAAACTACACTCTGTAGATCTGGACAGTGTAGCACTATACTAAACTAAACTACACTCTCTGTAGATCTGGACAGTGTAGCACTATACTAAACTAAACTACACTCTCTGTAGATCTGGACAGTGTAGCACTATACTAAACTAAACTACACTCTCTGTAGATCTGGACAGTGTAGCACTATACTAAACTAAACTACACTCTCTGTAGATCTGGACAGTGTAGCACTATACTAAACTAAACTACACTCTGTAGTTCTGGACAGTGTAGCACTATGCTAAGCTAATCTACACTCTGTAGCTTTCCTGGCGGAGCTATGGAAGTTATTAACATCCCAGTAGGACGTGTGCTCTTGTGTTTATTATTCCACACGTGTGCCGCACCAGCACAACCCTGGAATGTCCTTTACTGTAAGAGACGGAGATGACAAGAGAGAGAGAGAGAGAGAGAGAGAGAGAGAGAGAGAGAGAGAAAGCGAGTGACACTTGGTCTGAACGCTATGACCGTCTCCATTCCAACAAAAGATCGGATAAACGAGTGTGCAGAGGCACTGGAGCGGAAGGAGAGAAGAATTAGGCCTGGTTGGGTGGATGTAGATATACCACAGCAGAGAGAGAGAGAGAGAGAGAGAGAGAGATGGAGGGAGCATGAAGAAGGAGAAGCAAGAGGCTCAGAGTTCTCTCCATCACTGAGCGAGGAGGAAGAGATGGAGACGGAAGGAAAAGATGAGAAAGACAGGGAGAAGAAGGAGGAAAGGAGGCCAGAGCGTTGCTTCATGCTGGTGTTAATGCGTCCCAGAGAACGAAAGTTGGAAAACAATGTCTGTGCATAATTTAATCAGGCAGAAATGTTTGCAGCTATTTTAGAATGTGAGTTGAATCTCCTCTGTATTTGCTGTCAGCAGTTTGATGTGGGGAAAGAATTCGTCAGTGTCTCCAGAGAGGACTAAGACTCTCCCTTTCAGAGACACACTGGAGTTAAACTCTGTTTCCATTGTGAAGTCTAGCAGTAAAGAAGTAGAGCCTGTTTTGGTGGAGGTTGAAAACACACACAAAGACCATACAGACTCCACACAGACACTGAGAGACCATACAAACTCCACACAGACACTGGGAGACCGTACACACTCCACACAGACACTGAGAGACCATACAAACTCCACACAGACACTGGGAGACCATACACACTCCACACAGACACTGGGAGACCATACAAACTCCACACAGACACTGGGAGACCATACACACTCCACACAGACACTGGGAGACCATACAGACTCCACACAGACACTGGGAGACCATACACACTCCACACAGACACTGGGAGACCATACACACTCCACACAGACACTGGGAGACCATACACACTCCACACAGACACTGGGAGAACATACACACTCCACACAGACACTGGGAGAACATACACACTCCACACAGACACTGAGAGACCATACACACTCCACACAGACACTGGAGGACCATACACACTCCACACAGACACTGGGAGACCATACAGACTCCACACAGACACTGAGAGACCATACACACTCCACACAGACACTGGGAGACCATACAGACTCCACACAGACACTGGGGGACCATACACACTCCACACAGACACTGGGAGACAATACACACTCCACACAGACACTGGGAGACCATATACACTCCACACAGACACTGGGAGACCATACAGACTCCACACAGACACTGGGAGACCATACAGACTCCACACAGACACTGGGAGACCATACAGACTCCACACAGACACTGAGAGACCATACAGACTCCACACAGACACTGGGAGACCATACAGACTCCACACAGACACTGGGAGACCATACAGACTCCACACAGACACTGGGAGACCATACACACTCTACACAGACACTGAGAGACTATACACACTCCACACAGACACTGGGAGACCATACACACTCCACACAGACACTGAGAGACTATACACACTCCACACAGACACTGAGAGACCATACACACTCCACACAGACACTGAGAGACTATACACACTCCACACAGACACTGGGAGACCATACACACTCCACACAGACACTGAGAGACTATACACACTCCACACAGACACTGGGAGACCATACACACTCCACACAGACACTGAGAGACTATACACACTCCACACAGACACTGAGAGACCATACACACTCCACACAGACACTGGGAGACCATACACACTCCACACAGACACTGAGAGACTATACACACTCCACACAGACACTGGGAGACCATACACACTCCACACAGACACTGGGAGACCGTACAGACTCCACACAGACACTGGGAGACCGTACAGACTCCACACAGACACTGGGAGCACTTTAATCACTAAACGTTTAACTGGCAGCATATATTCATATCAGTGCACGCCTCAGCTCTACGTCCAGCTGGAGAGAAGGAGCTGATTCCTAAAACAGAGTGAGAGAGAGGGGGAGAGAGGGGGAGAGAGGGGGAGAGAGGGGGAGAGAGGGAGGGAGGAGTAGAGACGAGGATGGAGAACAATTGCTGCTGTCATGATGCTCCAAACTCTTTCGGAATGTGAGAGGTGGCTGGATGGAAGGAAAGCAGGAAGGGAGGAGGGAGAGAGACAGAGAACAAGAGTGGACAGAGGACGTGGAATCCTGTCTCTGTCTCTGTGCTGTTATAGAAGTGTAGAATAAACGAGAAGAGAATGTGAGAATGGAGAGATCAGTGGTCTGACAAGAAATTACAGAGTCTGATTAGCCCTGTTTAACTGAATGTAGTAGTACGGTGATGTGAAGTGCTGGTATTGTAGTATAGTGATGTGAAGTGCTGGTATTGTAGTATGGTGATGTGAAGTGCTGGTATTGTAGTATGGTGATGTGAAGTGCTGGTATTGTAGTATGGTGAAGTGAAGTGCTGGTATTTTAGTATGGTGAAGTGAAGTGCTGGTACGGTAGTATGGTGAAGTGAAGTGCTGGTATTGTAGTATGGTGATGTGAAGTGCTGGTATTGTAGTACGGTTATGTGAAGTGCTGGTATTGTAGTATGGTGAAGTGAAGTGCTGGTATTGTAGTATGGTGATGTGAAGTGCTGGTATTGTAGTATGGTGATGTGAAGTGCTGGTACGGTAGTATGGTGAAGTGAAGTGCTGGTATTGTAGTATGGTGATGTGAAGTGCTGGTATTGTAGTATGGTGATGTGAAGTGCTGGTATTGTAGTATGGTGATGTGAAGTGCTGGTATTGTAGTATGGTGATGTGAAGTGCTGGTATTGTAGTATGGTGAAGTGAAGTGCTGGTATTGTAGTATGGTGATGTGAAGTGCTGGTATTGTAGTATGGTGAAGTGAAGTGCTGGTATTGTAGTATGGTGATGTGAAGTGCTGGTATTGTAGTATGGTGATGTGAAGTGCTGGTATTGTAGTATGGTGAAGTGAAGTGCTGGTATTGTAGTATGGTGATGTGAAGTGCTGGTATTGTAGTACGGTGATGTGAAGTGCTGGTATTGTAGTATGGTGAAGTGAAGTGCTGGTATGGTAGTATAGTGATGTGAAGTGCTGGTACGGTAGTATGGTGAAGTGAAGTGCTGGTATTGTAGTACGGTTATGTGAAGTGCTGGTATTGTAGTATGGTGAAGTGAAGTGCTGGTATTGTAGTATGGTGAAGTGAAGTGCTGGTATTGTAGTATGGTGATGTGAAGTGCTGGTATTGTAGTACGGTGAAGTGAAGTGCTGGTATTGTAGTACGGTGAAGTGAAGTGCTGGTATTGTAGTATGGTGATGTGAAGTGCTGGTATTGTAGTATGGTGATGTGAAGTGCTGGTATTGTAGTATGGTGATGTGAAGTGCTGGTATTGTAGTATGGTGATGTGAAGTGCTGGTATTGTAGTATGGTGAAGTGAAGTGCTGGTATTGTAGTAGGGTGAAGTGAAGTGCTGGTATTGTAGTATGGTGAAGTGAAGTGCTGGTATTGTAGTATGGTGATGTGAAGTGCTGGTATTGTAGTATGGTGATGTGAAGTGCTGGTATTTTAGTATGGTGATGTGAAGTGCTGGTATGGTAGTACGGTGATGTGAAGTGCTGGTATGGTAGTATGGTGATGTGAAGTGCTGGTATGGTAGTATGGTGATGTGAAGTGCTGGTATTGTAGTATGGTGATGTGAAGTGCTGGTATGGTAGTATGGTGATGTGAAGTGCTGGTATTGTAGTATGGTGATGTGAAGTGCTGGTATGGTAGTATGGTGATGTGAAGTGCTGGTATGGTAGTATAGTGATGTGAAGTGCTGGTATTGTAGTACGGTTATGTGAAGTGCTGGTATTGTAGTATGGTGATGTGAAGTGCTGGTATTGTAGTATGGTGATGTGAAGTGCTGGTATGGTAGTATGGTGATGTGAAGTGCTGGTATGGTAGTATGGTGAAGTGAAGTGCTGGTACGGTAGTATGGTGATGTGAAGTGCTGGTATTGTAGTATGGTAATGTGAAGTGCTGGTATTGTAGTATGGTGATGTGAAGTGCTGGTATGGTAGTACGGTGAAGTGAAGTGCTGGTACGGTAGTATGGTGATGTGAAGTGCTGGTATTGTAGTATGGTAATGTGAAGTGCTGGTACGGTAGTATGGTGATGTGAAGTGCTGGTATTGTAGTACGGTGAAGTGAAGTGCTGGTATTGTAGTATGGTGATGTGAAGTGCTGGTATGGTAGTACGGTGAAGTGAAGTGCTGGTACGGTAGTATGGTGATGTGAAGTGCTGGTATTGTAGTATGGTAATGTGAAGTGCTGGTACGGTAGTATGGTGATGTGAAGTGCTGGTACGGTAGTATGGTGAAGTGAAGTGCTGGTATTGTAGTACGGTTATGTGAAGTGCTGGTATTGTAGTACGGTGAAGTGAAGTGCTGGTATTGTAGTACGGTTATGTGAAGTGCTGGTATTGTAGTACGGTGAAGTGAAGTGCTGGTATTGTAGTACGGTGAAGTGAAGTGCTGGTATTGTAGTATGGTGATGTGAAGTGCTGGTATTGTAGTATGGTGATGTGAAGTGCTGGTATTGTAGTATAGTGATGTGAAGTGCTGGTACGGTAGTATGGTGAAGTGAAGTGCTGGTATTGTAGTATGATGATGTGAAGTGCTGGTATTGTAGTATGGTGATGTGAAGTGCTGGTATTGTAGTATGGTGATGTGAAGTGCTGGTATTGTAGTATGGTGATGTGAAGTGCTGGTATTGTAGTATGGTGAAGTGAAGTGCTGGTATTGTAGTATGGTGAAGTGAAGTGCTGGTATTGTAGTACGGTTATGTGAAGTGCTGGTATTGTAGTATGGTGATGTGAAGTGCTGGTACGGTAGTATGGTGAAGTGAAGTGCTGGTATTGTAGTACGGTTATGTGAAGTGCTGGTATTGTAGTATGGTGATGTGAAGTGCTGGTATTTTAGTATGGTGAAGTGAAGTGCTGGTATTGTAGTACGGTGAAGTGAAGTGCTGGTATTGTAGTATGGTGATGTGAAGTGCTGGTATTGTAGTATGGTGATGTGAAGTGCTGGTATTGTAGTATGGTGAAGTGAAGTGCTGGTACGGTAGTATGGTGATGTGAAGTGCTGGTATTGTAGTACGGTTATGTGAAGTGCTGGTATTGTAGTATGGTGATGTGAAGTGCTGGTATTGTAGTATGGTGATGTGAAGTGCTGGTATTGTAGTACGGTTATGTGAAGTGCTGGTATTGTAGTATGGTGATGTGAAGTGCTGGTATTGTAGTATGGTGATGTGAAGTGCTGGTATTGTAGTATGGTGAAGTGAAGTGCTGGTACGGTAGTATGGTGATGTGAAGTGCTGGTATTGTAGTACGGTTATGTGAAGTGCTGGTATTGTAGTACGGTTATGTGAAGTGCTGGTATTGTAGTATGGTGATGTGAAGTGCTTGTATTGTAGTATGGTGATGTGAAGTGCTGGTATTGTAGTATGGTGATGTGAAGTGCTGGTATTGTAGTATGGTGAAGTGAAGTGCTGGTATTGTAGTACGGTGAAGTGAAGTGCTGGTATTGTAGTACGGTGAAGTGAAGTGCTGGTATTGTAGTATGGTGATGTGAAGTGCTGGTATTGTAGTATGGTGATGTGAAGTGCTGGTATTGTAGTATGGTGATGTGAAGTGCTGGTATGGTAGTATGGTGATGTGAAGTGCTGGTATTGTAGTATGGTGATGTGAAGTGCTGGTATTGTAGTACGGTGAAGTGAAGTGCTGGTATTGTAGTATGGTGATGTGAAGTGCTGGTATTGTAGTACGGTGATGTGAAGTGCTGGTATTGTAGTATGGTGATGTGAAGTGCTGGTATTGTAGTATGGTGAAGTGAAGTGCTGGTATTGTAGTATGGTGATGTGAAGTGCTGGTATTGTAGTATGGTGATGTGAAGTGCTGGTATTGTAGTACGGTGATGTGAAGTGCTGGTATTGTAGTATGGTGATGTGAAGTGCTGGTACGGTAGTATGGTGATGTGAAGTGCTGGTATTGTAGTATGGTGAAGTGAAGTGCTGGTACGGTAGTATGGTGATGTGAAGTGCTGGTATTGTAGTATGGTGAAGTGAAGTGCTGGTACGGTAGTATGGTGATGTGAAGTGCTGGTATTGTAGTACGGTGAAGTGAAGTGCTGGTATTGTAGTACGGTTATGTGAAGTGCTGGTATTGTAGTATGGTGATGTGAAGTGCTGGTATTGTAGTACGGTTATGTGAAGTGCTGGTATTGTAGTATGGTGATGTGAAGTGCTGGTATTGTAGTATGGTGAAGTGAAGTGCTGGTATTGTAGTATGGTGATGTGAAGTGCTGGTATTGTAGTATGGTGATGTGAAGTGCTGGTATTGTAGTATGGTGATGTGAAGTGCTGGTATTGTAGTACGGTTATGTGAAGTGCTGGTATTGTAGTATGGTGATGTGAAGTGCTGGTATTGTAGTACGGTTATGTGAAGTGCTGGTATTGTAGTATGGTGATGTGAAGTGCTGGTATTGTAGTACGGTTATGTGAAGTGCTGGTATTGTAGTATGGTGAAGTGAAGTGCTGGTATTGTAGTACGGTTATGTGAAGTGCTGGTATTGTAGTATGGTGATGTATAGCGCTAGTACAGTAGTATGATATATCATCAAAAGCTGATGGCAACACTGACACTGGTCCTAACATCATGCAAAGCTAATGAGATGAATATCTTTAATGATATTTTTATATCAGTTAATGAAGGGGGGGATATCTGAGTATTGTTTGGGGGCGGGCTTTTTCCTTCCTCCGTCTGGTTACCATTGAATACTTTGAATAAGAATGAGAAGGTGAATAAGAAGCTAACTGAGTCTGGACATTGGACAGTTCGTGTACCAATGCAGAGATGATAAAGGGCAGTGCTGGACGTCGCTGACTGCTGGTGGACACTCACCTTCAAAGAATCCCTCAATCCACCTCTCGCTCTCTCACACACACTCACTTCACGTCCTTAGTCTGACTCAGTCACTCTTCTTCTGACCAGCAGGCTGTTAGCGGTATGGAGAGTGACAGTGGGTGCTGTGGTGATTGAGTTAACCGTGATTGAAACAGTGGGGCCAGTATGTGACGCTGTGCTGCCGGAGACTGATGGTATACGTTTTTCCAGCGTCCTCAGATAGTGTCCAGACTCAGTTCCACTGTCCAGACCAGAGGGGATGAGGTAACAGGCTGTGCACCTCCCACCTACAGCTTGGTCCCGTTAGTATACTGCCAAGACGTGTGTCTGGCATTAGCTCCTTTCAGACTGCACTGTTAGCTACGAGGCTACCAAGTAATGGAAACTCATGCAGAGGCAGTTAGCATGGTGGAAACAGCAGATCGAGCTCTTCAGGAACCTGTAATGGACCTGCTCACGTGGAGTATCAGGCCGAACGAGGATCAGAACTGAAGAACAGCCATATGGCATCTGGGAAGCTCTACATCACCCCAATGAAACATCTAGTCCAGTCTATGTCACCTAGGTTGACATCTTCTACCACGTGTTTCTTGACTCAGGTGCACATACACAGTGGAATCACATTATCAGACCATCTATTATCCAGAGTGACCACCATGTGCAGCAAGGACAGCAGCTAGACGGACTGAGAGACTCAGTAAGGTCCTGGTAGGTGGTCACAGGTATCTGGAGGTATCATGCTGACTGCAGTGCATCCCACAGCTGCTGGAGGGAGCGTGGAGGAGCATCCATAGAGCCAACACCACCATCCAGGTGGTCCCACAGATGCTCAATTGGGTGCAAGTCTAAAGAATTAGGGGTCCAGGGTAGAACTTGGAAGTCAGCTCTCCCAACCAACGTGGGACATTTCTCGTCTTGCTGGAAGATCCCATCCACCACATAGAAGATCATCAGCATGTATGGTGTACGTGATCTCCAAGGATGGATTTAGACCCGAATCAGTTGAGAGGGTCCTCCACATGGATGAGAGGGTTCAGAGAAACATTCCCCAGACCAGAACACTAAACCACCAGCATCACTCACAGCTCTTCTCTAGCCATGATTGACAGTTTCTTGACCCGCCTGCTCCCTGATGACCTATGAACTCATGCAAGAACGTGAATGATGATTGGTCAGCACGTAAGGCTGCCAGTCTTGCGACCACGAAGCCACAAATATGTATATAGTTATGACGCCTGATCACAGCGTCGTGGAGGACGAGAAGATTGTGTGGTCTGATCTGGTGTTAGGGGGCTGCTCAGACCTCACTGCCCAGCGGTGACGCTTTCAGCCTGATAGTCACTGGTCATGTGATTAGGACGTATGACTCATGGATGCCTCAGAGAAGACAGGAGGTGAGGAGCCTGAGGAGCTCAGGGTCCGTGTGTCAGGGTCCTGTTTGATAGTGTTTATCTCGGGTGGACAGGTTTCTGGCTGGGATAGTTTTTCTTGTGGTTGTTTGATTGGACGACTGGTAATCTGATGATGCTGGAATGAATCTGATCGTGGTGATCAGTAACCTGTAGACTCGTAATTCATCACCGTTCAGACTGAGGACCGCCGGTCAGGGTCTCAGTATCGGTCAGGACTCTGACCTGCTGCCTATAAGACTTAATAAACGTAAAGCTGAAGAATGTTGAGGCTGATACAGTATCTCATGACGTGTGTGTGTGTGTGTGTGTGTGTGTGTGTGTGTGTGTGTGTGTGTGTGTGATGGAATGTGTCCTGCCCGTAGTGGAATATCTGTTACACAGCTGAAAAACACATCACTTCTTACCCCCACCCTCCATCTCTCTCTCTTTCTCTCTCTCTCCTTGCCTACCTATATATTTTTCTCTTACTCTCTCTCTTTCTCTACATCTCTCTGTCTAACTCTCTCTATCTCTCTCTTTGAGACTCTCTCTTTCTCTCTCCCCTGTCTACCTCTCTCTTTTTACTCTGACTCTCTCTGACTCTTTCTCTCTCTCTCTCTGACTCTCTCTCTCTCTCTCTCTCTCTGATTGAAGGAGTTCTCTGTAACAGCTCAGTGTCCTTGACAAATGGGCGTCTAATTGAGGAGAAACCTGAGCCTCCTGCGCTCCCTCTTCTCTGTTATCTCTCTCTCTGTGTTGATGTTGATGTTGATGCTGTGTGACACTCCGCCGCTCCTCCTCGTCAGCGCTCGTCCTCCTCAAATAGATTTTTGAGCTGGGCTGTAAATCCAGGGAGAGATGAGATGGTAGAGATCTCCTCAGCGTAGCCTTCAGGTTCTTCAAATGACGTGTCTCCTCCTGTATTGTTTGATGAAGTCATTATGGGTAATTCACCACTTTATGAATTGTACGTAGTTTATAGGCCGACTACATTCACTACACTGACTACACTCACTACACTGACTACATTCACTACACTGACTACATTCACTACACTGACTATACTCACTACACTGACTACATTCACTACACTGACTACATTCACTACACTGACTATACTCACTACACTGACTACATTCACTACACTGACCACACTCCCTACACTGACTACACTCACTACACTGACTACATTCACTACACTGACTACGTTCACTGCACTGACTACATTCACTACACTGACTACATTCACTACACTGACTACACTCCCTACACTGACTACACTCCCTACACTGACTACACTGACTACACTGACTATGTTCACTACACTGACTACATTCACTACACTCCCTACACTGACTACACTCACTACACTGACTACATTCACTACACTGACTACGTTCACTGCACTGACTACATTCACTACACTGACTACACTCCCTACACTGACTACACTCCCTACACTGACTACACTGACTACACTGACTATGTTCACTACACTGACTACATTCACTACACTCACTACACTGACTACATTCACTACACTGACTACGTTCACTACACTGACTACGTTCACTACACTCACTACACTGACTACATTCACTACACTGACTACATTCACTACACTTACTACACTGACTACATTCACTACACTGACTACATTCACTACACTCACTACACTCACTACATTAACTACACTGACTACATTCACTACACTCACTACACTGACTACATTCACTACACTGACTATACTCACTACACTGACTACATTCAGTACACTGACTACACTCCCTACACTGACTACACTCACTACACTGACTACATTCACTACACTGACTACGTTCACTGCACTGACTACATTCACTGCACTGACTACACTCCCTACACTGACTACACTCCCTACACTGACTACACTCCCTACACTGACTACACTCCCTACACTGACTACATTCACTACACTCACTACACTGACTACATTCACTACACTGACTACATTCACTACACTTACTACACTGACTACATTCACTACACTGACTACATTCACTACACTGACTACATTCACTACACTCACTACACTCACTACATTCACTACACTGACTACATTCACTACACTCACTACTCTGACTACATTCACTACACTGACTACATTCACTACACTGACTACTCTGACTACATTCACTACACTGACTACATTCACTACACTCACTACACTCACTACACTCACTACATTCACTACACTGACTACATTCACTACACTCACTACTCTGACTACATTCACTACACTGACTATTCACTACACTCACCACACTGACTACATTCACTACTCTGACTACACTGAGTACATTCGCTACACTGACTACATTCACTACACTCACTACTCTGACTACATTCACTACACTGAGTACATTCACTACACTGACTACATTCACTACACTGACTATACTCACTACACTGACTACATTCACTACACTGACTACATTCACTACACTGACTACACTGACTACATTCACTACACTGACTATTCCCTACACTCACCACAGTCACCACACTGACTACATTCACTACACTGACTACATTCACTACATTCACTACACTGACTACTCACTACTACTACTGGATACTGTGAAAAACCACTGTGGCTGCATCCACAAGGGCAGGTACGACTGTACTGAAAACAGTGGTTTATAAAAGAGAGGCGTTTCTGATAAAGTGGCCGGTGAGTTCAGATCTTCAGTGATCCTCTCTGTACGTCTCTGGTGAGGTCACTGTCCTGGCCAGTGTGCTGGATCCACACAGCCACACCCACGACTCTGCTTCAACATCTGTCCTTTGTTCTGACAGGATCTGTTCTTTACTACAAATGCTGTGACATCATCAGCGTGCGGGATCTGAGTATAGGAACAATAGCAGCTGCTCCGAGCCGCCCGGCTTTCCTGAGAGCTGTTCCCGCTTCACTGCCCCTCCTCCCAGGACGTGAGAGGGAACGCCTGCTAGCGTCAGTGTGGAGGAGAGGAGAGGAGAGCTGTGTTCAGTAGAGTTGTGTTCAGTAGAGCTGTGTTCAGTACAGCTGTGTTCAGTGGAGTTGTGTTCAGTAGAGCTGTGTTCAGTGGAGCTGTGTTCAGTAGAGTTGTGTTCAGTGGAGTTGTGTTCAGTAGAGTTGTGTTCAGTGGAGTTGTGTTCAGTAGAGTTGTGTTCAGTAGAGCTGTGTTCAGTAGAGTTGTGTTCAGTAGAGTTGTGTTCAGTAGAGCTGTGTTCAGTACAGCTGTGTTCAGTGGAGTTGTGTTCAGTAGAGCTGTGTTCAGTACAGCTGTGTTCAGTGGAGTTGTGTTCAGTGGAGCTGTGTTCAGTACAGCTGTGTTCAGTGGAGTTGTGTTCAGTGGAGTTGTGTATTAAGTGGAATTGTGTTCAGTAGAGCTGTGTTCAGTACAGCTGTGTTTAGTGGAGCTGTGTTCAGTAGAGCTGTGTTCAGTACAGCTGTGTTCAGTGGAGTTGTGTTCAGTGGAGTTGTGTATTAAGTGGAGTTGTGTTCAGTAGAGCTGTGTTCAGTGGAGCTGTGTTCAGTGGAGCTGTGTTCAGTAGAGTTGTGTTCAGTAGAGCTGTGTTCTGTACAGCTGTGTTCAGTACAGCTGTGTTCAGTGGAGTTGTGTTCAGTAGAGCTGTGTTCAGTAGATCTGTGTTCAGTAGAGCTGTGTTCAGTGGAGTTGTGTTCAGTTGAGCTGTGTTCAGTAGATCTGTGTTCAGTGGAGCTGTGTTCAGTAGAGCTGTGTTCAGTAGAGTTGTGTTCAGTAAAGTTGTGTATTAAGTGGAGTTGTGTTCAGTAGAGCTGTGTTCAGTAGAGCTGTGTTCAGTACAGCTGTGTTCAGTGGAGTTGTGTTCAGTAGAGCTGTGTTCAGTGGAGCTGTGTTCAGTAGAGCTGTGTTCAGTAGAGTTGTGTTTAGTAGATCTGTGTTTAGTAGAGCTGTGTTTAGTGGATCTGTGTTCAGTAGAGCTGTGTTCAGTGGAGTTGTGTATTAAGTGGAGTTGTGTTCAGTGGAGCTGTGTTCAGTGGAGCTGTGTTCAGTGGAGCTGTGTTTAGTAGATCTGTGTTCAGTAGAGCTGTGTTTAGTAGAGCTGTGTTCAGTGGAGCTGTGTTTAGTAGAGCTGTGTTCAGTAGAGCTGTGTTCAGTGGAGCTGTGTTCAGTAGAGTTGTGTTCAGTGGAGCTGTGTTCAGTAGAGTTGTGTTCAGTGGAGCTGTGTTCAGTAGAGCTGTGTTCAGTATATCTGTGTTCAGTAGAGTTGTGTTCAGTAGAGCTGTGTTCAGTAGAGTTGTGTTCAGTAGAGCTGTGTTCGGTAGAGCTGTGTTCAGTAGAGCTGTGTTCAGTAGAGCTGTGTTTAGAGGAGCTGTGTTCAGTGGAGCTGTGTTCAGTAGAGCTGTGTTCAGTAGAGCTGTGTTTAGTAGAGCTGTGTTTAGAGGAGCTGTGTTCAGTAGAGCTGTGTTCAGTAGAGTTGTGTTCAGTAGGGCTGTGTTCAGTAGAGCTGTGTTCAGTAGAGTAGTGTTCAGTAGAGTTGTGTTCAGTGGAGCTGTGTTCAGTAGAGCTGTGTTCAGTAGAGCTGTGTTCAGTGGAGCTGTGTTCAGTATATCTGTGTTCAGTAGAGCTGTGTTCAGTAGAGCTGTGTTCAGTGGAGCTGTGTTCAGTAGAGCTGTGTTCAGTGGAGCTGTGTTCAGTAGAGTTGTGTTCAGTAGAGTTGTGTTCAGTGGAGCTGTGTTCAGTAGAGCTGTGTTCAATGGAGCTGTGTTTAGTAGAGCTGTGTTTAGTAGAGCTGTGTTCAGTAGAGCTGTGTTTAGTTTAGCTGTGTTTAGAGGAGCTGTGTTCAGTGGAGCTGTGTTCAGTAGAGCTGTGTTCAGTAGAGCTGTGTTCAGTAGAGCTGTGTTCAATGGAGCTGTGTTTAGTAGAGCTGTGTTTAGTAGAGCTGTGTTCAGTAGAGCTGTGTTTAGTAGAGCTGTGTTTAGTGGAGCTGTGTTCAGTAGAGCTGTGTTCAGTAGAGCTGTGTTCAGTAGAGCTGTGTTTAGAGGAGCTGTGTTCAGTGGAGCTGTGTTCAGTAGAGCTGTGTTCAGTAGAGCTGTGTTTAGAGGAGCTGTGTTCAGTAGAGCTGTGTTCAGTAGAGCTGTGTTCAGTAGAGCTGTGTTTAGAGGAGCTGTGTTCAGTAGAGCTGTGTTCATTAGAGCTGTGTTCAGTAGAGCTGTGTTCAGTAGAGCTGTGTTTAGTAGAGCTGTGTTCAGTAGAGCTGTGTTTAGAGGAGCTGTGTTCAGTAGAGCTGTGTTCAGTAGAGCTGTGTTCAGTAGAGCTGTGTTTAGAGGAGCTGTGTTCAGTAGAGCTGTGTTCATTAGAGCTGTGTTCAGTAGAGCTGTGTTCAGTAGAGCTGT
>CM038728.1:1803427-1870927 GCA_021613375.1 Megaleporinus macrocephalus
TGTGTATGGGAATGTTGTAGTTGACTGGGAAATGTGTATGGGAATGTTGTAGTTGAGTGGGAAATGTGTATGGGAATGTTGTAGTTGAGTGGGAAATGTGTATGGGAATGTTGTAGTTGACTGGGAAATGTGTATGGGAATGTAGTTTACTAGTGGTCACTGATGTTGTGAGTTAAACGAGAGATTAGAGAGGGAGTGTGCGGTGGGAGTGAGCGTCACTCTGCCAGGTCGTCTCCTTCACATCTGGCTTCTGGCTCCGAGCAGGAAGGTTGGCCTGATTAACAGGAAGTTTCACCTTTTCACTGTCTGACCGGGTCTGACCGCTAGTGACCATCCACGGCTCGGAAACTCAGACCGTCCAAAACCTGCAGAGCACTAACACACCTGCTGGGGTGAAACTGGACATCTGAAATAAATACATATAGAGGTGTAGTTCACTGGGATATAGGTATAGAAGTGTAGTAGTTTACTGGGAAATAGGTATGGAAGTGTAGTAGTTTACTGGGAAATAGATATGGAAGTGTAGTAGTTTACTGGGAAATAGATATGGAAGTGTAGTAGTTTACTGGGATATAGATATGGAAGTGTAGTAGTTTACTGGGATATAGATATGGAGGTGTAGTAGTTTACTGGGATATAGATATAGAAGTGTAGTAGTTTACTGGGATATAGATATAGAAGTGTAGTAGTTTACTGGGATATAGATATGGAAGTGTAGTAGTTTACTGGGATATAGATATGGAAGTGTAGTAGTTTACTGGGATATAGATATGGAAGTGTAGTAGTTTACTGGGAAATAGGTATAGAAGTGTAGTTTACTGGGAAATAGGTATAGAAGTGTAGTAGTTTACTGGGAAATAGGTATAGAAGTGTAGTAGTTTACTGGGAAATAGGTATAGAAGTGTAGTAGTTTACTGGGATATAGATATAGAAGTGTAGTAGTTTACTGGGATATAGGTATAGAAGTGTAGTAGTTTACTGGGAAATAGGTATAGAAGTATAGTAGTTTACTGGGATATAGATATAGAAGTGTAGTAGTTTACTGGGATATAGATATAGAAGTGTAGTAGTTTACTGGGAAATAGGTATAGAAGTGTAGTAGTTTACTGGGATATAGGTATAGAAGTGTAGTAGTTTACTGGGATATAGATATGGAAGTGTAGTAGTTTACTGGGAAATAGGTATAGAAGTGTAGTAGTTTACTGGGAAATAGGTATAGAAGTGTAGTAGTTTACTGGGAAATAGGTATGGAAGTGTAGTAGTTTACTGGGATATAGATATGGAAGTGTAGTAGTTTACTGGGAAATAGGTATAGAAGTGTAGTAGTTTACTGGGATATAGGTATAGAAGTGTAGTAGTTTACTGGGAAATAGGTATGGAAGTGTAGTAGTTTACTGGGATATAGATATGGAAGTGTAGTAGTTTACTGGGATATAGATATGGAAGTGTAGTAGTTTACTGGGATATAGATATGGAAGTGTAGTAGTTTACTGGGATATAGATATGGAAGTGTAGTAGTTTACTGGGATATAGATATGGAAGTGTAGTAGTTTACTGGGATATAGATATGGAAGTGTAGTAGTTTACTGGGATATAGATATGGAAGTGTAGTAGTTTACTGGGATATAGATATAGAAGTGTAGTAGTTCACTGGGAAATAGGTATAGAAGTGTAGTAGTTTACTGGGATATAGATATGGAAGTGTAGTAGTTTACTGGGATATAGATATGGAAGTGTAGTAGTTTACTGGGATATAGATATGGAAGTGTAGTAGTTTACTGGGAAATAGATATGGAAGTGTAGTAGTTTACTGGGATATAGATATGGAAGTGTAGTAGTTTACTGGGATATAGATATGGAAGTGTAGTAGTTTACTGGGATATAGATATGGAAGTGTAGTAGTTTACTGGGATATAGATATAGAAGTGTAGTAGTTTACTGGGATATAGATATGGAAGTGTAGTAGTTTACTGGGATATAGATATGGAAGTGTAGTAGTTTACTGGGATATAGATATGGAAGTGTAGTAGTTTACTGGGATATAGATATGGAAGTGTAGTAGTTTACTGGGATATAGGTATAGAAGTGTAGTAGTTTACTGGGATATAGATATGGAAGTGTAGTAGTTTACTGGGATATAGATATGGAAGTGTAGTAGTTTACTGGGATATAGATATGGAAGTGTAGTAGTTTACTGGGATATAGATATGGAAGTGTAGTAGTTTACTGGGAAATAGGTATGGAAGTGTAGTAGTTTACTGGGAAATAGGTATAGAAGTGTAGTAGTTTACTGGGATATAGATATGGAAGTGTAGTAGTTTACTGGGAAATAGGTATAGAAGTGTAGTAGTTTACTGGGATATAGATATGGAAGTGTAGTAGTTTACTGGGATATAGATATGGAAGTGTAGTAGTTTACTGGGATATAGATATGGAAGTGTAGTAGTTTACTGGGAAACAGGTATAGAAGTGTAGTAGTTTACTGGGATATAGATATGGAAGTGTAGTAGTTTACTGGGATATAGATATGGAAGTGTAGTAGTTTACTGGGAAATAGGTATAGAAGTGTAGTAGTTTACTGGGATATAGATATGGAAGTGTAGTAGTTTACTGGGAAATAGGTATAGAAGTGTAGTAGTTTACTGGGATATAGATATGGAAGTGTAGTAGTTTACTGGGATATAGATATGGAAGTGTAGTAGTTTACTGGGATATAGATATGGAAGTGTAGTAGTTTACTGGGATATAGATATGGAAGTGTAGTAGTTTACTGGGATATAGATATAGAAGTGTAGTAGTTTACTGGGATATAGATATAGAAGTGTAGTAGTTTACTGGGATATAGATATGGAAGTGTAGTAGTTTACTGGGATATAGATATGGAAGTGTAGTAGTTTACTGGGATATAGATATTGAATGTGAGGTATATTTATTCTGAGGTTGTATACGGTTGATTCAGGGTTGTGTGTAAGTAAGTCTTATTAGACTTGGAATGAATAGATTTGTAATTTTCTGTGAAGCACTGAGAGAAAGAGGTTCTGTAAACAGTAAATACACAACATGAGGAATTAAAACATCGTACGACTGTAGATTCCTGAATATCAGACTGTTACTGTGACTCGTACCGTAAGGAATGTGGACCAGTCGTCTCTCACTGATATCTGATATATTTATACCACACACTCAGCGTGAATATTAATACAGTATATTAGTTCTGCTAATAAACACAAACAGTTAATTCTCAAAAACTGTAGCAGCACAAACAACAACAACAACAACAACAACCACCACCCTTGCTGTCTGCGTGGGGCTCCTGCAGCGTCCCGCAGGTCCTGTACTCGCCTGGCGTCGCTCTGGACGGCCGTTTCCTGCAGGAACGTGATGTTGCTGCTACCTGCTGTCTGTTCTTCTGGTGTTTAAACTGATACCACGCAGGACGTTACTGCTGGAATTACTGAGCGCGCTCAGTGTGACGCTGCGTCGCTGGGCGGGTCGATACGCTCTCTACACTCGAGGAATGCTCTGATCACTATCCAGCAACGTCACAGTCCAGAAACATGATCAACCCCTACAAGACTGGACTTACTGGTAGCCTGGCTTAGCTTTAGCTTTAGCTCTGAAACTCTTACTTTACAGAAGCGCTACCCAGATTAGCATCTCCCAGTTTACCCAGAGAGAAATATAATAAACCATACTTCCCCAGTATACCAGCTCCACTGACCATACAGGAGCTCCACTGACCATAAAGGACCTCCACTGACCATACAGGAGCTCCACTGACCATACAGGACCTCCACTGACCATACAGGAGCTCCACTGACCATACAGGACCTCCACTGACCATACAGGAGCTCCACTGACCATACAGGAGCTCCACTGACCATACAGGACCTCCACTGACCATACAGGACCTCCACTGACCATACAGGAGCTCCACTTCCAGACTGTAGTTCATCTGATTCTCTGTATACTTTATTACTCTGTTCTTTAATGATCAGGACCCCCACAGGACCACCACAGAGCAGATACTATTAGGGAGGTAGGTCATTCTCAGCACTGCAGTGACGTGGTGGTGGTGTGTCCACTGTGTCCACTCACTGTCCACTCTATTAGACACTCCTACTACTTGCTGGTCCACCTTGTAGATGTAAAGTCAGAGACAGTAGCTCATCTGCTGCTGCACAGTTTGTGTTCCTCTAGTTCTTCATCAGTGGACACAGGACTCCGCCCACAGGACACTGCTGTCCGGATAGTTTTGGTTGGTGGACGATTCTCAGTCCAGCAGTGACACTGAGGGGTTTAAACACTCTAGCTTCTGTATCTGATCCACTCACACCACCACCACCACGTCAGTGTCACTGCAGTGCTGAGAATGATCCACCTGCCTAATAGTATCTGCTCTGTGGTGGTCCTGTGGGGGTCCTGATCATTAAAGAACAGAGTAATAAAGTATACAGAGAATCAGATGAACTACAGTCTGTAAGTGGAGATCCTGTATGGTCAGTGGAGCTGATACAGTGGACAGTGAGTGGAGGTCCTGTATGGTCAGTGGAGCTGATACAGTGGACAGTGAGTGGAGGTCCTGTATGGTCAGTGGAGCTGATACAGTGGTCAGTGAGTGGAGGTCCTGTATGGTCAGTGGAGCTGATACAGTGGACAGTGAGTGGAGGTCCTGTATGGTCAGTGGAGCTGATACAGTGGACAGTGAGTGGAGGTCCTGTATGGTCAGTGGAGCTGATACAGTGGACAGTGAGTGGAGGTCCTGTATGGTCAGTGGAGCTGATACAGTGGTCAGTGAGTGGAGGTCCTGTATGGTCAGTGGAGCTGATACAGTGGACAGTGAGTGGAGGTCCTGTATGGTCAGTGGAGCTGATACAGTGGACAGTGAGTGGAGGTCCTGTATGGTCAGTGGAGCTGATACAGTGGACAGTGAGTGGAGGTCCTGTATGGTCAGTGGAGCTGATGCAGTGGTCAGTGAGTGGAGGTTCTGTATGGTCAGTGGAGCTGATACAGTGGTCAGTGAGTGGAGGTCCTGTATGGTCAGTGGAGCTGATACAGTGGACAGTGAGTGGAGGTCCTGTATGGTCAGTGGAGCTGATACAGTGGACAGTGAGTGGAGGTCCTGTATGGTCAGTGGAGCTGATACAGTGGACAGTGAGTGGAGGTCCTGTATGGTCAGTGGAGCTGATACAGTGGACAGTGAGTGGAGGTCCTGTATGGTCAGTGGAGCTGATACAGTGGACAGTGAGTGGAGGTCCTGTATGGTCAGTGGAGCTGATGGAGTGGACAGTGAGTGGAGGTCCTGTATGGTCAGTGGAGCTGATACAGTGGACAGTGAGTGGAGGTCCTGTATGGTCAGTGGAGCTGATACAGTGGACAGTGAGTGGAGGTCCTGTATGGTTAGTGGAGCTGATACAGTGGACAGTGACTGGAGGTCCTGTATGGTCAGTGGAGCTGATACAGTGGACAGTGAGTGGAGGTCCTGTATGGTCAGTGGAGCTGATACAGTGGACAGTGAGTGTAGGTCCTGTATGGTCAGTGGAGCTGATACAGTGGACAGTGAGTGGAGGTCCTGTATGGTCAGTGGAGCTGATGGAGTGGACAGTGAGTGTAGTGTAGTGAGGCAGTGAGTAGGTGGTTAATGGGTTATTTATTGGTAGTTAAAAACATTATTTAAAGTTTATACAAGTCTAGAAATCAAACACAGCTTTAGGTCTTTAATGGTGGTCTAAACTGGAAGTGAATGGTGGTCCCCAGTTTTACAGAGTGTCTCTGTGTATAAACCCGTGTACCCGAGCTCTCAGACGGAGTGAATTAAAGGAGCTTCACTGAAACGTTTTTATAGCAGGACGTCTCAGCGAGCCGAGTCTGGCTGCAGCTGTGGGTCTGGTTTGGATTCGGCATCGACACCGGCTTTCAAACAACAACAACAAAACCACAAGCGCCAAACCACTCTCACCACGCTGCCTGTTAGCAACCGCAGCGCTGTTCCCCGGGGCAACCGCAGAGCCCGCTCAGCAGGTCCTCATGCAGCCTTCCTAAATCAGGATCAGGTTTCTGGAGATCCCTCGTCTCGTTTCGGGCACGAGGAAACCACAAGGCTGCCTGGAAAACGAGGCCGAGCGAAGGAGGGAGCAAGGTACAAGGGGTCCTGGAATCACCCCCTCAACCCAGTCTCTGATCAACATCAGGTTGGCCTCATGACTCATTCAAAGGGGTACAGGAGGTTTACTGGGGGGTCCCAGTGCCAGGTGTTTCCCCTTGTAGCTGATCAGAGCATTGGTTTGACCAAAACATCACATTTCCAGGGTTGTCCTTGTCTTTTATCCCAAATGTAGACCACCAGAGTCCATTAGCCGAGTCAGGGTTTATGTATATACACCTTTTACTACAGATGTTGTCACAAAGCAGCTTTACGGAAAATCTGATTCACCAGTGAGCGTCACCAGGAAAAACCCCCTCGGATCAAGAGGAAGAACCTGTCCACACTGGTCCACACTGGAGTAGCAGTGAGAACCAGCTCAGTGTTGGTGAGGCAGGAGAAGAAAGTTCTGAGTAAACAAGCGAGATCTTCAGGAGGGTCAGCCTCACGCAGGAGAAGCTTTCCACAAACTACTGGACAGCAGGAGCTCCATGGGGGTACACTAGTCCAGAACACAAACAAGCAAAGGCGACTGGACAGGGTTGGGCAGTTGTGTTAGTGTTAGCATCAGACCGGTGATGTTTACAGTGGTGGTGGTGATGGTGTTTACAGTGGTGGTGATAATGATTACAGTGGTGATGGTTTTTACAGTGGTGGTGGTGATGGTGTTTACAGTGGTGGTAATGGTGTTTACAGTGGTGGTGATGGTGTTTACAGTGGTGGTGATGGTGTTTACAGTGCTGGTGATGGTGTTTACAGTGGTGGTGATGGTGTTTACAGTGCTGGTAATGATTACAGTGGTGGTGATGGTGTTTACAGTGGTGGTGATGTTTACAGTGGTGGTGATGGTGTTTACAGTGGTGGTGATGATGTTTACAGTGGTGGTGATGGTGTTTACAGTGGTGGTGATGTTTACAGTGGTGGTGATGGTGTTAACAGTGGTGGTGATAATGTTTACAGTGGTGGTGATGTTTACAGTGGTGGTGATGGTGTTTACAGTGGTGGTGATGATGTTTACAGTGGTGGTGATGGTGTTTACAGTGGTGGTGATGTTTACAGTGGTGGTGATGGTGTTAACAGTGGTGGTAATGATGTTTACAGTGGTGGTGGTGTTTACAGTGGTGGTGGTGATGGTGTTTACAGTGGTGGTGATGGTGTTTACTGTGGTGGTGATGGTGTTTACAGTGGTGATGATGTTGATTACAGTGGTGGTGATGATGTTTACAGTGGTGATGGTGATATTCACAGTGGTGGTGATGGTGTTCACAGTGGTGGTGGTGATGTTTACAGTGGTGGTGATGGTGTTTACAGTGGTGGTGATGTTTACAGTGGTGGTGATGATGTTTACAGTGGTGGTGATGGTGTTTACAGTGGTGGTGATGTTGTTTACTATGGTGGTGATGATGTTTACAGTGGTGGTGATGGTGTTTACAGTGGTGGTGATGATGTTTACAGTGGTGGTGATGATGTTTACAGTGGTGGTGATGATGTTGACAGTGGTGGTGATGATGTTTACAGTGGTGGTGATGGTGTTTACAGTGGTGGTGATGGTGTTTACAGTGGTGGTGATGTTGTTTACTATGGTGGTGATGTTGTTTACTATGGTGGTGATGTTGTTTACTATGGTAGTGATGTTGTTTACTATGGTGGTGATGTTGTTTACTATGGTAGTGATGATGTTTACTATGGTGGTGATGATGTTTACAGTGGTGGTGATGGTGTTTACAGTGGTGGTGATGATGTTTACAGTGGTGGTGATGATGTTTACAGGGGTGGTGATGGTGTTTACTGTGGTGGTGATGGTGTTTACAGTGGTGATGATGTTGATTACAGTGGTGGTGATGACGTTTACAGTGGTGGTGGTGATGTTTACAGTGGTAGTGATGTTGTTTACTATGGTGGTGATGATGTTTACAGTGGTGGTGATGGTGTTTACAGTGGTGGTGATGTTGTTTACTATGGTGGTGATGATGTTTACAGTGGTGGTGATGGTGTTTACAGTGGTGGTGATGATGTTTACTGTGGTGGTGATGGTGTTTACAGTGGTGGTGATGTTGTTTACTATGGTGGTGATGTTGTTTACTATGGTGGTGATGTTGTTTACTATGGTAGTGATGTTGTTTACTATGGTGGTGATGTTGTTTACTATGGTAGTGATGATGTTTACTATGGTGGTGATGTTGTTTACTATGGTGGTGATGTTGTTTACTATGGTAGTGATGTTGTTTACTATGGTGGTGAAGGTAACCAGAGAGTCACCATGTCTACAACATGTCAAAAATACACTTTTTATATTCTATCAAACCCACCAGTGAAGCTACACGTCTGTACTGGGTGTTTATGTGTGATGTTGATGGTAAAATAGTGGAAAATATTGGGACTATGTTGCCTCACAACACCCTGCATGTGTCCCTCACATTATAAACGACGTTCAAGAAAACGTGGCTGGTTTTTGTTCTCCTGGTTTCTCAGAGGCCGCTGATGAACCTGCTACACTATCAGGACAATAGAGCGGTGGACAGACGCTGGAACAGAGGACTGAATCTCTTTGAAGCTGTGCTCGTATGAGGAGGTTAACAATACGAGAGACAGGCTTCTTCATGTTCAGATGAACACACCCAAAGCCCTGAGTCAACATGAGTCCTGCATGCTGGGGTCAGCTCCAGGTTCACGTTCTCCGGTTCCTGTGTCTGGGTTGTTGAGTTTGAGGATCTGCAGATGTTGGTCTGGTTAAACATTAGCTTCTACTCACTGGGGTTCTGACAGATTGCCCACCACTTCACACCTCTCTGACCTGAGGACCACTTCAGAGGGAAGTGCTAAGTGGTAGCTCTGTGTGTGTGTGTGTGTGTGTGTGTGTGTGTGTGTGTGTGTGTGTGTGTGTGATAGTACACTAATATGAGAACACTTCTATACTTCACCTACTACACTACTGGAGGATCAGTGTGAGGGAGAGATTGAGTAATTAAGGAAAAGCAGAAGAGGATGAGGAAAGAAAGTGTTTACAGGAGAATAAACAATGACATGAGGAAGTATGTACACACACAGAGGAGTGTTGGGTCATAGGAGAGAGAGAGAGAGAGAAAGAGTGAGAGGGAGTGATAGAGAGAAAAGGAGAAGAAGGGAGGGGGAAACAGAGAAGGGGGAGAGGGACTGAGAGAAACAGAAAAAGAGAATAGGAGAGAGAATAGCAGAGAGAGAGTAGGATAGAAAGAATAGGAGAACAAGAGGAAGAGAGAGAGAGAGAATAGGAAAAAGAGAATAGAAGACAGAAAATAAGAGATAGAGAGCAAGAGAGAGAATAGGAGAGAGAGAGTAAGACAGAAAATAAGAGATAGAGAGCAAGAGAGAGAATAGGAGAGAGAGAGTAAGACAGAAAATAAGAGATAGAGAGCAAGAGAGAGAATAGGAGAGAGAGAGAGAATAGGAGAGAGAGAGAGAGGAGGTAGAGAGCGACAGAGAATAGGAGAGAGAGAGAGAGGAGGTAGAGAGCGACAGAGAATAGGAGAGAGAGAGAGAGAGGAGGTAGAGAGCGACAGAGAATAGGAGAGAGAGAGAGAGGAGGTAGAGAGCGACAGAGAATAGGAGAGAGAGAGAGAGAGGAGGTAGAGAGCGACAGAGAATAGAAGAGAGAGAGAGAGAGGAGGTAGAGAGCGACAGAGAATAGGAGAGAGAGAGAGAGGAGGTAGAGAGCGACAGAGAATAGGAGAGAGAGAGAGAGAGAGGAGGTAGAGAGCGACAGAGAATAGGAGAGAGAGAGAGAGAGGAGGTAGAGAGCGACAGAGAATAGGAGAGAGAGAGAGAGAGGAGGTAGAGAGCGACAGAGAATAGGAGAGAGAGAGAGGAGGTAGAGAGCGACAGAGAATAGGAGAGAGAGAGAGAGAGGAGGTAGAGAGCGACAGAGTATAGGAGAGAGAGAGAGAGAGGAGGTAGAGAGCGACAGAGAATAGGAGAGAGAGAGAGAGAGAGGAGGTAGAGAGCGACAGAGAATAGGAGAGAGAGAGAGAGGAGGTAGAGAGCGACAGAGAATAGGAGAGAGAGAGAGAGAGAGAGGAGGTAGAGAGCGACAGAGAATAGGAGAGAGAGAGAGAGAGGAGGTAGAGAGCGACAGAGAATAGGAGAGAGAGAGAGAGGAGGTAGAGAGCGACAGAGAATAGGAGAGAGAGAGAGAGGAGGTAGAGAGCGACAGAGAATAGGAGAGAGAGAGGAGGTAGAGAGCGACAGAGAATAGGAGAGAGAGAGAGAGGAGGTAGAGAGCGACAGAGAATAGGAGAGAGAGAGAGAGAGGAGGTAGAGAGCGACAGAGAATAGGAGAGAGAGAGAGAGAGGAGGTAGAGAGCGACAGAGAATAGGAGAGAGAGAGAGAGAGGAGGTAGAGAGCGACAGAGAATAGGAGAGAGAGAGAGAGAGAGGAGGTAGAGAGCGACAGAGAATAGGAGAGAGAGAGAGAGAGGAGGTAGAGAGCGACAGAGAATAGGAGAGAGAGAGAGAGAGGAGGTAGAGAGCGACAGAGAATAGGAGAGAGAGAGAGAGAGGAGGTAGAGAGCGACAGAGAATAGGAGAGAGAGAGAGAGAGGAGGTAGAGAGCGACAGAGAATAGGAGAGAGAGAGAGAGAGGAGGTAGAGAGCGACAGAGAATAGGAGAGAGAGAGAGAGAGAGGAGGTAGAGAGCGACAGAGAATAGGAGAGAGAGAGAGAGGAGGTAGAGAGCGACAGAGAATAGGAGAGAGAGAGAGAGAGGAGGTAGAGAGCGACAGAGAATAGGAGAGAGAGAGAGAGAGAGAGGAGGTAGAGAGCGACAGAGAATAGGAGAGAGAGAGAGAGAGAGAGGAGGTAGAGAGCGACAGAGAATAGGAGAGAGAGAGAGAGAGAGAGAGAGAGAGGAGGTAGAGAGCGACAGAGAATAGGAGAGAGAGAGAGAGGAGGTAGAGAGCGACAGAGAATAGGAGAGAGAGAGAGAGAGAGAGGAGGTAGAGAGCGACAGAGAATAGGAGAGAGAGAGAGAGAGAGAGAGAGGAGGTAGAGAGCGACAGAGAATAGGAGAGAGAGAGAGAGAGAGAGGAGGTAGAGAGCGACAGAGAATAGGAGAGAGAGAGAGAGAGGAGGTAGAGAGCGACAGAGAATAGGAGAGAGAGAGAGAGAGGAGGTAGAGAGCGACAGAGAATAGGAGAGAGAGAGAGAGAGGAGGTAGAGAGCGACAGAGAATAGGAGAGAGAGAGAGAGAGGAGGTAGAGAGCGACAGAGAATAGGAGAGAGAGAGAGAGGAGGTAGAGAGCGACAGAGAATAGGAGAGAGAGAGAGAGAGGAGGTAGAGAGCGACAGAGAATAGGAGAGAGAGAGAGAGAGGAGGTAGAGAGCGACAGAGAATAGGAGAGAGAGAGAGAGGAGGGAGAGAGCGACAGAGAATAGAAGAGAGAGAGAGAGGAGGTAGAGAGCGACAGAGAATAGGAGAGAGAGAGAGAGGAGGTAGAGAGCGACAGAGAATAGGAGAGAGAGAGAGAGAGGAGGTAGAGAGCGACAGAGAATAGGAGAGAGAGAGAGAGGAGGTAGAGAGCGACAGAGAATAGGAGAGAGAGAGAGAGAGGAGGTAGAGAGCGACAGAGAATAGGAGAGAGAGAGAGAGGAGGTAGAGAGCGACAGAGAATAGGAGAGAGAGAGAGAGAGGAGGTAGAGAGCGACAGAGAATAGGAGAGAGAGAGAGAGGAGGTAGAGAGCGACAGAGAATAGGAGAGAGAGAGAGAGAGGAGGTAGAGAGCGACAGAGAATAGGAGAGAGAGAGAGAGAGGAGGTAGAGAGCGACAGAGAATAGGAGAGAGAGAGAGAGAGGAGGTAGAGAGCGACAGAGAATAGGAGAGAGAGAGAGAGAGGAGGTAGAGAGCGACAGAGAATAGGAGAGAGAGAGAGAGAGGAGGTAGAGAGCGACAGAGAATAGGAGAGAGAGAGAGAGAGGAGGTAGAGAGCGACAGAGAATAGGAGAGAGAGAGAGAGAGAGAGAGAGAGAGAGAGAGAGAGGAGGTAGAGAGCGACAGAGAATAGGAGAGAGAGAGAGAGAGAGAGAGAGAGAGGAGGTAGAGAGCGACAGAGAGAGAGAGAGAGAGAGAGAGAGAGAGGAGGTAGAGAGCGACAGAGAATAGGAGAGAGAGAGAGAGAGAGAGAGGAGGTAGAGAGCGACAGAGAATAGGAGAGAGAGAGAGAGAGGAGGTAGAGAGCGACAGAGAATAGGAGAGAGAGAGAGAGAGGAGGTAGAGAGCGACAGAGAATAGGAGAGAGAGAGAGAGAGGAGGTAGAGAGCGACAGAGAATAGGAGAGAGAGAGAGAGAGGAGGTAGAGAGCGACAGAGAATAGGAGAGAGAGAGAGAGAGGAGGTAGAGAGCGACAGAGAATAGGAGAGAGAGAGAGAGGAGGTAGAGAGCGACAGAGAATAGGAGAGAGAGAGAGAGAGGAGGTAGAGAGCGACAGAGAGAGAGAGAGAGAGAGAGAGAGGAGGTAGAGAGCGACAGAGAATAGGAGAGAGAGAGAGAGAGGAGGTAGAGAGCGACAGAGAATAGGAGAGAGAGAGAGAGAGGAGGTAGAGAGCGACAGAGAATAGGAGAGAGAGAGAGAGAGAGAGAGGAGGTAGAGAGCGACAGAGAATAGGAGAGAGAGAGAGAGAGGAGGTAGAGAGCGACAGAGAATAGGAGAGAGAGAGAGAGAGGAGGTAGAGAGCGACAGAGAATAGGAGAGAGAGAGAGAGAGGAGGTAGAGAGCGACAGAGAATAGGAGAGAGAGAGAGAGAGGAGGTAGAGAGCGACAGAGAATAGGAGAGAGAGAGAGAGAGAGAGAGGAGGTAGAGAGCGACAGAGAGAGAGAGAGAGAGAGAGAGAGAGAGAGAGGCCCAGGCAGCTCCCTCAGACAGTAAACACTCTCGGCTGCTCCACTTTTTCAGCTGAGTCACTGCAGGAGACGAGATCTCAGCACTCAGTGAGTGTCTGTTAGCTGTGCTGACTCGCTGCCCTGACTCGCTGGCCTGACTGCCTCCAGAGGCTCCGCCCACTGATATAGCGCCTACTGCTAGATGCTCACCTGACCACAGCTACTGGGACTGCCTCACACGTTCCACGTTCTCATCTGTAAGTTCTGTAAACACTTGTTTGTAAACACTTGTTTGTAAACATGTGTCTGCTGTTCCGACTCCTGTTCTGAGTCTTTCAGAACAACACATGGATGGCGCTTTGTGGTGAGAGAGAGAGAGAGAGAGAGTGAGAGAGAGAGAGAGAATGATAGAATTAGAGACAGAGAATGAGAGAGAGAATGAGAGAGAGAAAGAGAGAGAGAGAGAATGAGAGAGAGAAAGAGAGAGAGAGAGAATGAGAGAGAGAATGAGAGAAAGAGAGAGAGAGAGAATGAGAGAGAGAAAGAGAGAGAGAGAGAATGAGAGAGAGAATGAGAGAGAGAAAGAGAGAGAGAGAGAATGAGAGAGAGAGAGAATGATAGAATTAGAGACAGAGAATGCGAGAGAGAGAGAATGAGAGAGAGAATGATAGATTTAGAGACAGAGAATAAGAGAGAGAGAGAAAGAGAGAGAGAGTGAGAGAGAATGAGAGAGAAAGAGAGAGAGTGAGAGCGAGAGAGAGAGAAAGAGAGAGAGAGAGAGAATGAGAGAGAGAGAGAATGAGAGAGAGAAAGAGAGAGAGAGTGAGAGAGAATGAGAGAGAAAGAGAGAGAGAGTGAGAGAGAGAGAGAGAGTATTGCTTAGAAGACGTGTGACGTGAGAAGTAGATGTATGTAAATGAGTTCTGAGCCTCATTCAAATCACCGCGGAGGAACAATCCCTTCTAGTGAAATACTAGAGACCCTCGTTGGCAGGACGGCTCACACTAAGCTCAAACTTAGACTGGCTTAATAAAGCATCTCAGAATAACAACACATACCTCCTCTCAAAAACATCTCAGAATAATGAGATAGTATCTCAAAAAACTACATAGTATCTCAAAATAATGAGATAGTATCTCAAAATAATGAGATAGTATCTCAAAAAACTATATAGTATCTCAAAATAATGAGATAGTATCTCAAAATAATGAGATAGTATCTCAAAATAATGAGATAGTATCTCAAAAAACTACATAGTATCTCAAAATAATGAGATAGTATCTCAAAAAACTATATAGTATCTCAAAATAATGAGATAGTATCTCAAGAAACTACATAGTATCTCAAAATAATGAGATAGTATCTCAGAAAACTACTTAGTATCTCAAAATAATGAGATAGTATCTCAAAAAACTACATAGTATCTCAAAATAATGAGATAGTATCTCAAAATAGTGAGATAGTATCTCAAAAAACTACATAGTATCTCAAAATAATGAGATAGTATCTCAAAAAACTACATAGTATCTCAAAATAATGAGATAGTATCTCAAAATAGTGAGATAGTATCTCAAAAAACTACATAGTATCTCAAAATAATGAGATAGTATCTCAAAAAACTACTTAGTATCTCAAAATAATGAGATAGTATCTCAAAAAACTACATAGTATCTCAAAATAATGAGATAGTATCTCAAAATAATGAGATGGTATCTCAAAAAACTACTTAGTATCTCAAAATAATGAGATAGTATCTCAAAAAACAACATAGTATCTCAAAATAATGAGATAGTATCTCAAAAAAAACTACATAGTATCTCAAAATAATGAGATAGTATCTCAAAAAACTACATAGTATCTCAAAATAATGAGATAGTATCTCAAAATAATGAGATAGTATCTCAAAAAACTACATAGTATCTCAAAATAATGAGATAGTATCTCAAAAAACTACTTAGTATCTCAAAATAATGAGATAGTATCTCAAAAAACTACATAGTATCTCAAAATTGAGCAGCAGTGCTGTTTGTCCAGGAGCTCATCAATATCTCAGTAGTGACCGGACTCAGTACCCATCCCTACTCACTCCTGACTCACTCTCGGAGTAAACGCTCACGATTTAACGAGAGAAACATGGATGAGTTAACAGCGCCGTGGTTACCGTGTGACTAAATGTTGGTTCAAGCGTTGCAGACTGACCTTTAGACACACTGTAGCCACAGAGCCGTGTGTGTGTGTGTGTGTGTGTGTGTGTGTGTGTGTGTGTGAGAGAGAGAGAGAAAACTGATTCTGGATCAGAAGAAAGAGGAAGTACAGTCAGGAAAGCTAGACCACCTTATCAGATGATCTGGGATCTGTTTGACAGACGTGTGAGCGTTATGTATTATGTACACACACAGGGCACAATACAGCCTCTGTGTGTGTGTGTGTGTGTGTGTGTGTGTGTGTGTGTGTGTGTGTGTGTGTGTGTGTGTGTGTGTGTGTGAGAACATGTGATCGGACAGGGATTGAGATGAAGAGGCTGTGAACAGGAAAAGATTACACTGTGAGATTAAATATTGATAAACACTTAACGTCAGGAGAGTGCTGGTCAGCTCAGAGGTCAGCAGAGGTCAGAGCAGTCGTGTCCGGCGCAGACAGGTAGGTGGGTATGTTGCACTAACTCCATTACTGCCATCTCTTCGTCCATTTCATTACCTGAAAGCAGCTTATCCTCTTATCCTCTGAGTATGACTTTCCATTTGGATTCATTTAATTATCACGCCTCACTGGACGCATGTGGTCACCAGGCCCAGTTCACAGCAGCGGTCCACCAGTACGGGCAGTTCTGTACCCGGATAAGGTGGTCAGTCTTAATGCCTTTAATAAATTGTATTTGTGTAATAAACAATCCAAGATCAGCTACCATGTGTATCAGTACTGATGGAGTTTAGGAAAGAGGGTCTGATCCAGGATCTTTATACCCTTTAGAGTCCAGTGGTGCAGCTTTATACCCTTCAGAGTCCAGTGGTAGAGCTTTATACCCTTCAGAGTCCAGTGGTAGAGCGTTATACCCTTCAGAGTCCAGTGGTAGAGCTTTATACCCTTCAGAGTCCAGTGGTGGAGCTTTATACCCTTCAGAGTCCAGTGGTAGAGCGTTATACCCTTCAGAGTCCAGTGGTAGAGCGTTATACCCTTCAGAGTCCAGTGGTAGAGCTTTATACCCTTCAGAGTCCAGTGGTGGAGCTTTATACCCTTCAGAGTCCAGTGGTGGAGCTTTATACCCTTCAGAGTCCAGTGGTAGAGCGTTATACCCTTCAGAGTCCAGTGGTAGAGCTTTATACCCTTCAGAGTCCAGTGGTGGAGCTTTATACCCTTCAGAGTCCAGTGGTGGAGCTTTATACCCTTCAGAGTCCAGTGGTAGAGCTTTATACCCTTCAGAGTCCAGTGGTAGAGCTTTATACCCTTCAGAGTCCAGTGGTAGAGCTTTATACCCTTCAGAGTCCAGTGGTAGAGCTTTATACCCTTCAGAGTCCAGTGGTGGAGCTTTATACCCTTCAGAGTCCAGTGGTAGAGCGTTATACCCTTCAGAGTCCAGTGGTAGAGCTTTATACACTCCAGAGTCCAGTGGTAGAGCTTTATACCCTTCAGAGTCCAGTGGTGCAGCTTTATACCCTTCAGAGTCCAGTGGTGGAGCTTTATACCCTTCAGAGTCCAGTGGAAGAGTGTTATACCCTTCAGAGTCCAGTGGAAGAGTGTTATACCCTTCAGAGTCCAGTGGTGGAGCTTTATACCCTTCAGAGTCCAGTGGTAGAGCTTTATACACTCCAGAGTCCAGTGGTAGAGCTTTATACACTCCAGAATCCAGTGGTAGAGCGTTATACCCTTCAGAGTCCAGTGGTGGAGCTTTATACCCTTCAGAGTCCAGTGGTAGAGCGTTATACCCTTCAGAGTCCAGTGGTAGAGCTTTATACCCTCCAGAGTCCAGTGGTAGAGCGTTATACCCTTCAGAGTCCAGTGGAAGAGTGTTATACCCTTCAGAGTCCAGTGGAAGAGTGTTATACCCTTCAGAGTCCAGTGGTGGAGCTTTACACCACTCCAGAGTCCAGTGGTAGAGCTTTATACACTCCAGAGTCCAGTGGTAGAGCTTTATACACTCCAGAGTCCAGTGGTAGAGCTTTACACCACTCCAGAGTCCAGTGGTAGAGCTTTATACACTCCAGAGTCCAGTGGTAGAGCGTTATACCCTTCAGAGTCCAGTGGAAGAGTGTTATACCCTTCAGAGTCCAGTGGTGGAGCTTTACACCACTCCAGAGTCCAGTGGTAGAGCTTTATACACTCCAGAGTCCAGTGGTGAAGCTTTACACCACTCCAGAGTCCAGTGGTGGAGCTTTACACCACTCCAGAGCCCAGTGGTGGAGCTTTACACCACTCCAGAGTCCAGTGGTAGAGCTTTACACCACTCCAGAGTCCAGTGGTGGAGCTTTACACCACTCCAGAGTCCAGTGGTGGAGCTTTACACCACTCCAGAGTCCCGTGGTAGAGCTTTATACACTCCAGAGTCCAGTGGTGAAGCTTTATACACTCCAGAGTCCAGTGGTGGAGCTTTACACCACTCCAGAGTCCAGTGGTGGAGCTTTACACACACCTCAGAGTCCAGTGGTGGAGCTTTATACACTCCAGAGTCCAGTGGTTGAGCTTTACACCACTCCAGAGTCCAGTGGTAGAGCTTTATACACTCCAGAGTCCAGCGGTGGAGCTTTATACACTCCAGAGTCCAGTGGTGGAGCTTTACATCACTCCAGAGTCCAGCGGTGGAGCTTTATACACTCCAGAGTCCAGTGGTGGAGCTTTATACACTCCAGAGTCCAGTGGTGGAGCTTTACACCACTCCAGAGTCCAGTGGTGGAGCTTTACACACACCTCAGAGTCCAGTGGTGGAGCTTTACACCACTCCAGAGTCCAGTGGTAGAGCTTTATACACTCTGGAGTCCAGTGGTAGAGCTTTATACACTCCAGAGTCCAGTGGTAGAGCTTTATACACTCCAGAGTCCAGTGGTGGAGCTTTACACCACTCCAGAGTCCAGTGTTGGAGCTTTATACACTCCAGAGTCCAGTGGTAGAGCTTTATACACTCCAGAGTCCAGTGGTAGAGCTTTATACACTCCAGAGTCCAGTGGTGGAGCTTTATACACTCCAGAGTCCAGTGGTAGAGCTTTATACACTCCAGAGTCCAGTGTTGGAGCTTTATACACTCCAGAGTCCAGTGGTAGAGCTTTATACACTCCAGAGTCCAGTGGTAGAGCTTTATACACTAATGAACCAGGGTTTGGCAGAAGTTATGGTTCACCACTAGTGGGAGAATGCTTTTGGGATGGCGTGCACCAAACGAGGGTAACAGAGTACGTGTCCAGTAAACAAACTCTGGCTAAGGCCAACACACAACTGGTTTGCTTTAGTTCTACTTTGGCTGTTGGAGGTTCACTGCTGGCTTTGTTCTCTCTGCAGGAGAGAAGCTCTCAGTGGTCCTCTGGGCTTTCCTCTCTCTAACTGTGTCAGCGCTCACGCACAGCGGCTGGCTTTACAGGTTAACAGATCCAGGACAGAAGAACCCGTAGCAGCCGTGTACAGTGTCCTGTCCCTGAAGACCGTGGGGGCGGGGAGAGTTTCCACAGCCTGGCTATTGTGCTGGTGACCGTTTGGTGGAAGGCCTCTCGTTCTCCTCCAGATCGTCTTAACGCGAGTTTAACTCTTGCTTGGATTCCCAGAACTTTGTGTCCCGCCAGTTTAATATTTCTGCTTTATATCTGTTTTCGAGTCATGAGGAACACGGCCGGCATTCTTTACCAGGCCAGGATGTTCTGTGAGGTCTTCAAGTCACGCATCCTGCTCTGACGTGCTTAATCAGTGTCAGAGAATGAAGAACGTGGTCTTACTTTTATGTGTAGATCTTGGTGGGAATCCAGGGCCTGTCAAATAATTAATCATGTAATAAGGACAGTATTTCATAATAAGAACCCATCATATCTCAGTATGGGGTCTATATATATATATATATTGTTGGTGATTTTTATTTTTTTACATCGTTTGAAGGCAGAAGCTGCTGTTTACCTTGTGTGAAAAGTTTGTCTTGAATGGACCAATAGAAATGCTGCAAAATCACTTGGACAGTTTTCTGGTTCCATAGACTTACATTACTATATAATACACTAATTACTATATACCACTAATTACTATATACCACTAATTACTATACCACATTACTATATACCACTAATTACTATATACCACATTACTATATACCACTGATTACTATATACCACATTACTATATACCACTAATTACTATATTAAGGCCACAAGTTAATATACTGATACCACTAATTACTATATACCACATTACTGTATACCACTAATTACTATATTGAGGCCACAAGTTAATATACTGATACCACTAATTACTATATACCACATTACTATATACCACTAATTACTATATACCACATTACTATATACCACCAATTACTATATACCACATTACTATATACCACCAATTACTATATACCACATTACTATATACCACTAATTACTATATACCACATTACTATATACCACTAATTACTATATTAAGGCCACAAGTTAATATACTGATACCACTAATTACTATATACCACATTACTGTATACCACTAATTACTATATTGAGGCCACAAGTTAATATACTGATACCACTAATTACTATATACCACATTACTATATACCACCAATTACTATATACCACTAATTACTATATACCACGAATTACTATATACCACATTACTATATGCCACTAATTAGTATATTGAGACCACAGATTAATATACCGAGACCACTAATTACTATATACCACATTACTATACACCACTAATTACTATATACCACATTACTATATACCACTAATTACTATATACCACTAATTACTATATTGAGGCCACAAGTTAATATACTGATACCACTAATTACTATATACCACATTACTGTATACCTCTAATTACTATATTGAGGCCACAAGTTAATATACTGATACCACTAATTACTATATACCACATTACTATACACCACTAATTACTATATACCACATTACTATATACCACTAATTACTATATACCATATTACTATATACCACTAATTACTATATTGAGGCCACAAGTTAATATACTGATACCACTAATTACTATATACCACATTACTGTATACCTCTAATTACTATATTGAGGCCACAAGTTAATATACTGATACCACTAATTACTATATACCACATTACTATATACCACTAATTACTATATACCACATTACTATATACCACTAATTACTATATACCACATTACTATATACCACTAATTAGTATATTGAGACCACAGATTAATATACTGAGACCACTTATTACTGTATTAAGGCCACAAGTTTATATACTGATACCACTAATTACTATATTGAGGCCACAAGTTAATGTACTGAGACCACTTATTACTATAATGAGGCCACTAATTAATATTTTGAGCCCACTAGTTGCTACATTATCGTTACAAATGAATATAATGAGACCACTAGTTACTATATTGAGGCTATGAATTAATACCATGTCCACTAATTACTACACTGAACCCACAATGTCTGTATTAAAGCTACACATTAACATCAGGAGGCCACGAGTTAATAATTCCACTAATTAAGAAACTCGTGGCCTCAATATATTAATTCGTGACCACGTCTTATTAAAAAAGACCACAGTTTCACTGTAGGAACAAGTATGACTGTCCAAAAGTGTCCTGAAGTATTTTGGACACCTCACTGCCCACCCCACCCACTCGGACCCCTCTGTGCACGCGGGAGGGACAGTCCCTGCGCGGGACTACAGTGCAGGTCAGTCGCTGCTGGACACAAACACCGCCGTAAACACTGACCTTTTAATTCTCCTTGCACGCGCACACGCACATACGGAGTGGGCGGGGCTCCGGACTGCGCCTCGCTGCGATTGGCCGGCGCGGCTGCGCGCTCTGGGCTCTCGGGCTGGATTATGGGGTCACGTGCGCGCTCCAGCTTCTCCGCAGCCAGGCGGATTCCTGCAGTCGCTCAGGCGACGCTCGCGCTGCTCCAGTCTCGCTCTCGGTCTTCTCGCGACGTGGTTGTGTTTGGAGTGCAGCGGCCGTGCGGAGCATGTGTAGCCGGAGAGAGTGAGTCCGAGCTCGGCGTGGCGGCGGTGTGCGGACCGGGCTCAAGCTCAGCGCGGAGCGGCAGGAATATGCCCGCGCTCTGAAACGGAGCTTTACGGATCATAACGGCTGGATTTAGGAGAAAACAGGAACACGTACAGGTGGGTGCTCGACCCCTTTTTCTGGGATGGAGCTCTTCCAGGCGGGCGGGTATGTTAGAAAATCGACTCAAACGGTTAAAATAGCGACCACGTGCTGAATAAAGGAGAGAAATAAGGGCGATGCTAATGAGGGAATCGGGTTTACCTCAGTTTTTTAACGGGTTTAAACCCCAATTATATTAAATTTATGATAACACATTCAATGCAAGCGTAAATAAATAAGCTCAGACTACTTCTTCCTCAGGGATCTCCTGTGGAGCTGAGGTGGATCATCTTTAGCATCGGTTTACGTCGAATTATCTTGTTTTTTTAAAGACGACCTGAGGTAAAAAATATTGCTGACATACTGTTTGATTGATTTGGAGTGAAGTTTTGTGAAATTTATGTCAAATCTGATAGATATTCCCTCAGAACCTAAACTACAGGCTCGCTATACGCGCCTGCACTGAGAGGCTGAGGTGGGACTGTTGTTCTAATGTTCCGCTCCACCTTAAATGGCGCTAGAGTGTAACTACGCTCAACTTTTAAGGTGGAACGGAACTTTTTTTCTCTCGATAATTCCGTCTGGGCTCAAGTTATCGAGCTGAAGGGTTGGCGTTGCCTGAAAGTGCTTGCTGAAAATCACATTCGTGACATTAAAGTGGGTAAACGAGCGCGTGCTACTTCGTTTTCGAGCGCAGCGCTGCAGTTTAGCATTAGCATCTCAGCGCCTCGCTCGCCCAGACGGTTTAAACTCGTCGAGTGAAGTCAGTTTGTGGTAAGTCCTGCATTAAGAGCTTATCGGGAGAGCTCAGCGGGGCTGTGGGTCACTCGCTGAGTCGCTCGGCTCTTCGTTAGAGCTCCGGAACTTCTCCTCGACGAGTTCAGGTCGCTTGTGCTGCAGCGGCTGAAATGCTAATATGCTAAAAGGGTCCGCGGCGCTTTGAGCTGTGCGCGCGCGATATCAAAGGACGGCTTCACCGAATAATCCGAATTTCAGTCTCACACCTCAGATGCAGCCGATCGGCGAAGACATGGTGTCGGGGTTTTTAGGACTAATATACAAAGAAGTCTGTCACCCATAAATATACTAAAGTATACTTTTAATTATATAATTATATTAATATTGTATTTAAATGTATTATAAGTATTGTTATTATGTTTTGATTGTCTAAGCACAAGTCGATAGATAGTGAAACACTTACACATAAACACACACACACACTAAGGGGGCAGTAAAACACCCACATACAGACACACTAGTGGGCAGTGAGCACACTTGCCCATAGCAGTGAAACCATAGTGCCCCAAGCCTGGCTCCCTAACCCTAACCCACGACTACCCCTGACACAAGCTCCAAATCTTTTTAACCAAACAATAAAAATCCATGTTTGAGTATAAGCTAAAGTATTTTTTATCCAGTGTTTATCCAAGACTTGTCTATGAGGGGTAGGTAAAAAAAAAATAAATAAATAAATAAATAAGTTGTGTATCAGTATTGTATCGATACATAGATAAAAAAGGTAGTCATTGTCATATGTCACCATAGTGCAGTATTTTTAAAATGGCACCACAGGACCCCACTTTCACCAGTTTATACCAGTCTGAGCAAGTTGTGGGGACTTTATCACTATACTAAGCAGGTTTGAGGACCCCAGGGAAGTTTATAGGGATGAGAATCCCCCCTCGTATCGTGTCACTGTGCTAAGCATTGAGTTGAAGCCGAAACGATAAGTTCCTTGATCATCTAATCTAACGTACTTATTGATAAGTGATGCGAGGGCTGACGCAGACGGAGTGGGATGCACCCTTAAGATTAGTTGAGATTCTTTCCCAGCGCTGGTGTTGTGGGTGTCGGAGCTGTTGGGGGTTGTAACTCGATCTCTGAAGTGCTTCACTATTAATAGTGGCGGCGGTATTAAAAGAGTGAGAGAAGCAGCGCTGAGTTGGAGGCACGCGAGGGAAACGTTAGAGGAGAGCCGGAGGGGTCGGACTGGGAGCGTGAGCCAAAGGTGTGGCGGGAGTTTGCCATGGGGGGTGGTCTCCTGCTGCTTCACAGCTCAGTTTTAGGCCGAGTGCGCGAGCTCAGCATGTGAGGGGACGTTGATTGTCGGTTTTTAGGCCCAGACGTTGAAGCTATGCTTGAAAGAGTCATGTACTCGAGCCCCACCTCGACAATTAATCGTGCGTCCTGTCCGGGTGGCGCTAATCGGTGGGATATAAGCTTCCATTACTCGGAATCTTACACCCCACCGATTTGCGTCATGCCTATATCCTTACACGCTTGCCTCGAGCTGCGAATTGTGCGGTGATCTCGAATACACTTAATTGTGTTTGTGTCCATGAGTTTAGACCTCAGGATGACCGCTACTGGATAAAGAATATTATATCAGCATTGGATCCATGTTCAGATATTTCAAACTGATATTGTTTGATTATGTTACTTGAGTTCTCTACAGATAAATACCTCTTCATATCTAGTACATTGATTTAAAAAAAAAAAAAATTATAGTAAAATCTTTAGAGCAAATTTAATAGAATAGTTTCTTTAATGATGCGTGGTAGCTACATACATGACGTGCTGGCTATTAGTCTACCTGCGCTACACTCTGTTGCACTGGGATGAGAAAATAGCCTGTCTGTTATAATCCATCTTTATATTTTCTTTAACTTAATTTATGATCAGCTTGTTTGTTGTAATGGTTTTGGTTTTTATGTGGCGCTACAAGCAGGATGAACTATTCTGTTACTATATTTTAAACTGGGCTGAGCAATGTGAGTAATGTGGTGATATTTCTGGGGCAGTCGTGGGCTGGAGGTTAGGAATCCAGCCTTGTGACCATGAACCGAGCAAGGCACCTAGCCCCTGACTGCTCCCCGGGCGCTGTGGTAGGGCTACCCACTGCACCACCCCTATTGTGTGTGTTCACTAGTGTGTGTGTGTACATGTGAGTGTTTCGCTGCACGGATGGGTTAAATGCGCAGATCTTGAATTTCCCTCTGGATCAATAAAGTATCTTTGTCTATCCATCTATCCATTCATCCAGCCACCCACCCACACACCTATGTATAATCTTCTTAGTGTTGTGTATTGGCCAGAAGCTGGTGTATCATGATACGGGGGTTACGATTTAGTATATTATGATATATTGTGATACTGTAAGTGGTGATAATTTTAAATTAAATTTAAATTTTGTCATGAATGTTAGTTTTCTGTCATGACTGTATGCATAGGTTTGCTAATGCTAAGGTTGTAATCCACCCTTATGCTACTTGTTTATGTTGGAGTGCAAAAGATGACAACACTGCCATCTAGTGGTCGGAACGTTTAAATGCAGTACAAAGTGAATCACGGTCTGTACTGATGTAAAAAACTATTTCTCACTCATTAATGCTTGTTCTCAAAAACACAGTAATGTTGTGTATCTCCAATTTCTTACAGCCCAATCATATCGTAAATGTGGTCAGCACTTAAAGAACACTGGCCAGTTTCTTTTTCCAGTATCAGGAGAGCGTAATTAGCCCTGTAATTGAATGTAGTGCAGTTTAATGATGATTGTTCCATTTAAAGCTTTGTGCATCAGGTGTTGTGAAATCGTCTCCAGGCATTGTAACATGCTGTGTTTTGTTTTTGTTTTGTTTTCCTCATCACGCCCACTCCTAACTACAACAATGACATCAGCGCTCAGATTGGTCGGCCTGATGTTTACTACCTTCTCATTGCTCAGAGCTTTGAGTTTAATTCTGTGCAGTGTCAGTTTTAGACTGGGCATTAATGAACCTGTGTTTGTTTATGAAGCACTTTGTTCTGTCTGTGTATGTCAGAATATCTGTTTACTTATATTTTATTGTATGTGAAAATGTCTGTGCTTATATGTGCATCATTACAGTGTCAGTGACCTCATAGGAGAGTTTGTCTTGGCTGGTTTGTGGGTGTTTGGGTTTGGTAGAATATTAAGTTTCTCTTTTTGAAAGGGGAATTCCACAGATTTTTCCAAATTCCAACATAAATATTGCATTAAGATGTGCCTAGTTAGGATTGTTTGCAGTGGTGGTGATGGGAACCAGACGTCTGAAAAGTTTAAGACTGTAATGTATTGTATAAAACAGTTATATGCTGCCTAATATCTGAGATATATTATATATATATATATATATATATAATTTTTTTTTTTTTTTTTTTTTTGCAGACATATTTTTAAACACCCATTCATTCACTCAGAAGGTACGTGTCCATAATGCTCCACTTGTCTGAATGACTTTGTTTAGCTCTCAGATACTGAATTGTGAGACGTCATTGTAATTCCCCTTGAATGCAGTGTTACTCAGATTTGGCCCCGGAGAACCTCTTTGGCGCTGTAGCTTCATGTTTGCGTACCGAAGCCTTTGTGAGCTAACGGAGGTGCGTATAAAGCCCTGCAGACCTACAGGACTGAGCAGCGGCGATTTCGTGGATCGTTTCATTCCTGCCTCTAAGCCAGACATGTCGGTGTGTTGAAACTCTGGACGTGAAAGCCGGTCATAAAGTTCGTCCAAGCGTGCACACTAGCTGGCGTTTCTGTATCAAAGCTCGTCCACACAGCTTTTCTGAGGGAGGTCTTCTTTTATAGAGCGCTTACTGTTGATTGTGTTTGTGTTACTTTGGTTGAGTCAGTGAGGAAAAGACTGGTCAGTGATGAAAACAGTACTTGCAAAAGAAAGCAATAAACGTCTAAAACGACTTTACTGGTGTAGGAAAGTGAAAAAATAGCAGGAGTTTGTGTCTATTCGTCCTCTGTCTTTAGGCCCGGCCCACCAGTGTGCTCTGATTGGTCAGCTCCCACACTGTGTCCTGACTGGTCGACAGTGGACGGACATGGCCTCTAATAGTGGCTGTGTGTATTTTGAGTGTGTGCCAAGCTTATCGGTAGGCGGGCAATAAAGGCTGTGGTACGAGATGACATCACATTGGAATTCCAACAAGGTGCTTCAGCAGCTGAGAAAAACGGTGTCTGCCGTGTGTTTACATGATTAAAAAGCCACAACACACTTAAGGAAAGAGAAAACCTGAAAAACATAATAAATAGATTTTAATCATTTTTATTATAATACTAATAAACTTTATTTATAGAGATTTTTTTAAATATCAGCAGCAGCTCAAAGTGCCTTACAGACAGTTTTCAGCAGAAACGGAGTTTAATGAGCTAAAGACGTAGATCAGATTTGTAAGTACTCGTGTTAAACCTATAAGTCTAAATGTAAAATATCCGCAGTGGACCAGAATTCCTGTATAGGTGGATCTGTAGTTTTTATGGAATGTATTTCTCCTGTTCTGCCGTGTTCAGTGTAAACTGCTTGTGCTTGTTGGTGTAGTCAGAACTCGGTCACACTGGTGCGTGTGCTCTGGGTGAATCCTGTCTCTGGGCTCTCCGGGTGAAAGCAGCTGCACAATGAGGCATTGATGGCATTGATGGAGCCGGACGCTGTGAATGTCTCATGACTGTACCACCGTACTGCGGGTGTCCCCCTGCGTGCGTGCATGCTGCCGGTTTCCTTGCATTTGTTTCCACACACATGCAAAAAAAGTGTGTGTCTGTGTGTGTGTGTGTGGGAGACAGTGCAGCTGTTACATCAGCACAGACACTATTCCTTCTCTTTCAATATCTCACCGTCTGTGTAGTATGTATTATGTATCTGTATCTATCTGTATATGTGTTGTTGTGTGTAAGTATCTGTGTATATCTGTATGAGTATATTGGGCTGTGTGTATGTATGTCATCAGTGGAATAGTTTTGATTGCTGGACGTGCTGCTGCAGTGTTTAAACACTGTGTCCACTCACTGTCCACTCTATTAGACACTCCTACTACTTGCTGGTCCACCTTGTAGATGTAAAGTCAGAGACAGTAGCTCATCTGCTGCTGCACAGTTTGTGTTCCTCTAGTTCTTCATCAGTGGACACAGGACGCCGCCCACAGGACACTGCTGTCTGGATAGTTTTGGTTGGTGGACGATTCTCAGTCCAGCAGTGACACTGAGGTGTTTAAACACTCCAGCAGCAGCAGCAGCACTGCTGTGTCTGATCCACTCGCTCTGCCACAAGACACACTACCCCACCACCACCACGTCAGTGTCACTGCTTGACTGGGACTCGTCCACCTCCCTAATAGTATCTGCTCTGTGGTGGTCCTGTGGGGGTCCTGATCATTAAAGAACAGAGTAATAAAGTATACAGAGAATCAAATGAACTACAGTCTGTAAGTGGAGCTCCTGTATGGTCAGTGGACAGTAGGGTTGTGGTGTTAGTGTTATGGCTAATTAGTGTACATACTGGAGCAGCATGTTGGCAAGAACCTGGTGACTAATCATAATGCAGAAGCTACAATTGAGTATATTATATTGTAATATTGTTTTAGTTGTCATAGTAACTGTATGTATAGGTTTGCTAATGCTAGCGTTAGCAGTGTGTACTTACGCTACTATGGCACATAACAGATTGCAACACTGCCGTCTAGTGGTCAGAGGGTTTAAATACAACACATACTGAAGCACTTATTTTCCTTCATCTTAATCTCTAAACCTTCTGCTTCTTCCTCTCATCCCTCTCCCTCTGCTTTTTTGCTCTTACTCCTGTTCCTCCTGCTTCTGATGAAGGAGGACCTTCTCATCCTTTGCCTCCTCCTTCCAACACCCCTAGCATCCACCTGGGATTACCGATAGCAACGTCCTAGCTTAATAATCGCTGCATCTTCAGTAAGTTTATTTGTTTGCTATTGTTTTAAATGTTGTGGGAACATGTTTCTTTCAGTCGGATTCAGTTCCAACCTCGACCAGTGCAGAGTTTTACTTCAGTGACATGAAGCTGCAGCAGATTCCTTGGGAATGACTAGAATTTCTCCTCTGGTGTCTGAAACTGAGAAATACAGACTGTCCCTGCATTCAAATTTGACTTCAGTTGCTGACAAAGTTGTTTTAACTGCTGGCAAACTTGAGTTAGGAGGTAGGAGGTGTAACACAACCTCGACACGACGGGCTGCCGTTTACGTTGTGTGATCGTTTCATGGTTAATAGAAATGCTGCAAAATATTTGGTTGTATTGATTAACATTAACAGTAAAGTAGGTTGTAGCGACGGTTAACATGTACATGAATACGTATCTGAAGTGCTTCTGTTTGGTCCGTGTACGTTAGTGTTCTCCGGACCTCCAGGCTTTTCCGTGTGGTGGGCGTGTCTGTGAACAAGTGAAGGCGTATTTACTATCTGTTATATAAACAACCTTCTGATGAGCTCCTGAGCGCAGCGTGAGTAGGGAAGTGATTCCGGGCTGATCAGAGGGCTGTGGATCGGATAGCTTCTCCATGTGTGTCCGCTTTAGAGTGTTTGTATGTGCTGGTGTGTTTAGGAGTGCGTGTGGGTGTCGCTGGCGCTCGTTTGGCAAGTGGACGCTTCTCTGGCACCAGCTGAGAGTGTGTGTGTGTGTGTGTGCGCGTGTGTATTTGTGAGCTGTTGCTATGACGGGGAGATAAACTTGTTTGTCAGGATTGCTTTAAGCCCCGCCTCCTCGCAGGAGCACGTGAGGTCAGACGGTCAGTAATACAGAGCAATATAGAACAGTGTTTAATAACTGTGTATGTTCTTCATGTTCCTTCTTCTTGTCCTCTTTCCTTATTCATTCTCTTCTTCATCTTTATCCCCTCCCTTTTTCTTCTTGTACTTCGTTTTCATCCTCCTCCCCCTTTTTCTTTTCATTGTCATTCTTCTTGTTCTCACCCCTCTTCCTCTCCTCCTTTTTCTCTCTTCGCATTCTCCTTCTTATTCCTCTCCATCTTTTTTCACCTGCTGCTTTTTCTTCTCCTCATCCTTTGCCTCCTCCTTCTAACACTTAGTTCCTGCTGATACATATAGTTATTATTTTATATGTAAACAAACAGCAAACGCCCCCTCATTTCTCTTTTTGTCGCCTTCCTTTCTCTCCTCTTCCTTCTTGTTTCTCTCTCTTCTCTTTCCCTCTTTCTCTCCCACGCCCTCTTTGTTTCTTTTTATTCTTTTTCCTTTCTCCCCTTTCTCTGAGGTTTAGTAATGGAGGTAGTAATAGCAACAGCAGTGGTGGTGGTGCTAGTAGTAGTAGTAGTTTTGGCGCTGGTTGTGATGGTATTGCCGGTGGTGGTGGTAGTAGTAGCAGCAGTAGTTTTGGTGCTGGTTGTGATGGTATTGCCGGTGGTGGTGGTGGTGTGGTGGTAGTAGTAGCAGTAGTTTTGGTGCTGTCTGTGGTGGTATTGCCGGTGGTGGTGGTGGTGGTAGTAGTAGTAGTAGCAGTAGTTTTGGTGCTGGTTGTGATGGTTTTGGTGGTGGTAGTAGTAGTAGTAGTTTTGGTGCTGGTTGTGATGGTATTGGCGGTGGTGGTGTGGTAGTAGTAGCAGTAGTTTTTGTGCTGGTTGTGGTGGTATTGGCGGTGGTGGTGTGGTAGTAGTAGCAGTAGTTTTGGTGCTGGTTGTGGTGGTAGAAGTAATAGTGTTGGTGGTGCTAGTAGTAGTAGTAGTTTTGGCGCTGGTTGTGATGGTATTGCCGGTGGTGGTGTGGTGGTGGTAGTAGTAGCAGCAGTAGTTTTGGTGCTGGTTGTGATGGTATTGCCGGTGGTGGTGGTGGTGTGGTGGTAGTAGTAGCAGTAGTTTTGGTGCTGGTTGTGGTGGTATTGCCTGTGGTGGTGGTGGTAGTAGTAGTAGCAGTGGTTTTGGTGCTGGTTGTGATGGTTTTGGTGGTGGTGGTGGTAGTAGTAGTTTTGGTGCTGGTTGTGATGGTATTGGCGGTGGTGGTGTGGTGGTAGTAGTAGCAGTAGTTTTGGTGCTGGTTGTGGTGGTATTGACGGTGGTGGTGTGGTAGTAGTAGCAGTAGTTTTTGTGCTGGTTGTGATGGTATTGGCGGTGGTAGTGTGTTAGTAGTAGCAGTAGTTTTGGTGCTGGTTGTGGTGGTAGAAGTAATAGTGGTAGTGGTGCTAGTAGTAGTAGTAGCAGTAGTTTTGGTGATGTATTGGCGGCGGTGGTGGTGTGGTAGTAGTAGTTTTGGTGCTGGTTGTAATATTGGTGGTGATGGTGCTAGTAGTAGCAGTAGTTTTGGTGATGGTATTGGCGGCGGCGGTGGTGTGGTAGTAGTAGTTTTGGTGCTGGTTGTGATGGTAGTGGTATTGGCGGCGGCGGTGGTGTGGTAGTAGTAGTTTTGGTGCTGGTTGTGATATTGATGGTGGTGGTGATGGTGCTAGTAGTAGCAGTAGTTTTGGTGCTAGTTGCGGTGGTAGAAGTAATAGTGAAAGTAGTGCTTATGGGGGTAGTGGTGGTGGTGGTGGTGGTTGTGGTAGCTGTGGTGGTAGTAGTTCTAGATTAGGTCTACTTTCTCTGCCGCAAGACTGTTTTTTCAAGGCTGAGTACCTTCTTCAGCATCTCTCTCGTTTATCTGTCCATCTGTTTGTTGATCTGTGTCTCTGTTTGTTGATCTGTGTCTGTTTGTTTGTCTTTGTGTTGTTGTGTCTCTGTTTGTCGTTGTTTAGGGTCATTTTATAGTTCTAGTAACCGCAGTTGTGTTTAGCTCTGTGTATCTGACCTCATGCTGTAAGACTGTAAGTGGCTCCTGTAGGGAGTCCTCTGTTCTCAGTCACACACTTCCTGTTCAGAGGCGACCTCTGCTCATAATTAGGTGGGACAGTTAGATCCGGTCTTGTCTTCTCTCTCAGTTAGCATAGGTTTATTTTCTATCAGACACGTAGTCATACCTTACTAATTCATTGTGAGGTCAAGGTTCACTTCAACCCTAAATATGTTAAAGAGGTCAATCAGTGGTACGGCTTGTGAATGCAGTTGTTCATTATTTAGATTTCTTTGTAAGTGGTTGCTGCTCATGCAGACAGTATGGCTGTTGTTGACAACATTAGTTATGGGTGAATACATTCACTGTTGTCGCACACTTAAAAATAAAGGCCATCTATCTGACGCTCACACGTCCGAGCTTCAGTGTATACTAAATAATTATAGTTCAATCTCGTTAAGTGCCGATGCTCTGCTGTACAGACTGGAGATAGACAGATATGGGTTTTTCTGTAGCCAATGTTTAAAGGTCAGGACCTATATTTTAAGGGCCGATATGTAAAAGAAATATACTTCCACACAGTTGGCATGTCTGCTGCAGTTACAGAGAGAGCCTCACTTCACGGTCTGGTTTTTATAGCGTTGTAGTAAAATTGCGGTTCTTTAAAGAGTGAGACACACACACACACACACACACACACACACGTTTGGCTTGAGTGCTGGAAGCTGAGTAATTTCTGGGAAGCTCTGGCTGCTCGGGAGAGAATCACTGTCTAACAATAACATGTTAATGTGTGTATTAGTCTAGAACAGTTAGCTTTAGCCCCGGCGCTAAGGAGTAAAGCGTCCGCTCTGGTTCACGTCTACGCCGGAAATAGAAACACGTAACCACCTCATTAAAAACCTCACTGTTCACTATAAGTTATTCATTTTCACTTATTGGCCGAACAGATCCAAAGGTTTTGGCTTGAGGTTTTTCACGAGGCATCAGCACGTTCCACAGCTTCAGTAACATGGGGCTGGCCGCGGACTTTAAATCGGCACTACCAAACACGGATTTCGCCCAATGCCGATATCTTAAGAATATATATTGGCGGAGCTCTAGTACCTTGATTAAAATACCTGTCGGGTTCAACGAAGCTTTAGATGATCTGTCTTCAGCATGTCTCTAGTCTGTGAATGTTTAAGATAAGATAATTCTTTCTTAGTCCCACAGTGGGGGATATTCACCGTGTTACAGCAGCAGAGGGACAGCAAGGCACTCTCTATTATTACAAAAATAGATAAATAAACACTACAGTATGTACAATATAAATAATAAAAATAAAAATAACTGCATAGGGGTAAAGGAAAAATATTGCACACTGTAACACTGAAAAAAATTACGTTATTATAAGATTGTAATACACTATAGCTGGGGTAGGGGGCGATATGACTTCTGTTGTTGTAAAGCTAAATCAACGCAGACAGAGCTTTGAACTTGCTGTGTTGTTGCATTAGTAGTTAGTGTAATGTACAGTAATAACCCTCTCTCTCTCTCTCTCTCTCTCTCTGCAGGTGAAGTGTAGATCAGTAGAGGTGCTGATATGAGTAGAGAGGTTTTTGCGGGGGTGGTGACGACCCCTCCCCCACCCAGCGTGGGTCAGAAGGAGAGATACTTCGACCGAATCAACGAGAACGACCCCGAGTACCAGCGCAGCCGCAACATGTCGCCCGACCTGCGCCAGGACTTCCACATGATGGAGCAGAAGAAGAGAGTTACGCAGATACTGCAGAGCCCTGTAAGCACTCGCTCTCACTCTCTTCTCTCACTTCTACACGCTCTGAAGCGCAGGAGAGCAGGTCCTGGGACTGAACTCTCAGAAGATGTTGTCATATTCATGATTTGTGTAAAAGGGTGCAGCTGGTTTTTTGGCGTAGCGAGAGGGCTGTGTAGTGTTGCTACTAACACAGAAACCCAATGACTAGTAGGGGGCGCTATAGCCAGAAAACGATCAGCGCATACATATTATTAATGTTATTGTTATTATTATTGTTATTATTATTTTCTTAAAACATTTATTCACATCCCTTAAGCCAAAGGTTGTCTAAACTTTTTTCAAAGGGGGCCAGATTGGACAATATTAAAATAGCTACGTCAACTATTAATAACTGTGTTGCTGTGTGTTACCAAACTTATGGAACTCAAGTCACATAATCTGTTACGTTACGGAGAACATTTCTTATAACGGGGAGTTTCTCTGCAGTGACACTGATGTGGTGGTGTGTTAGTTAGTGTGTTTTGTGCTGGTGTGAGTGGATCAGACACAGCAGTGCACCTCTGTGTCACTGCTTAGCGATTAGCATAGCCACCTCATAACTGACTCTGGTCAGGCTCTCCTGTGCCTAACGTGCCCTGAAGAACAGTTCCTGCTGTGGGACCAGGTGTCTCTGTCCTCTCGTCCTCTGAGTATTTACTGTAATGTCCACACTTTGTTTAATGTCGTCTCTCCACATTTAACTCCTTCATTACCGCAACAGTCTTGTGATATATAAGACACACTTATTTGCAGTGACCGGTTCTCACTGTTTTCAGATAACGGCTCTTAAGTTGATTTAACTGTGATTGCTAACGCAGCAGTGAAACGTGTTATACATGTGTATGTACTGCTGCCACCGTCAGGTGAAATCACGAATTGCAATGTACTGATGGGCCACTAATAATGTATTCTTACGAGTGATACCGGGGGCCAATAAAAATCTGTCTGCAGGCTGCGTTTGCACTTTGGCCACCACTGCCTTAAACAGTGGCACCAAGACAAGCTGCACTGACCTGAATCAAAAAGCAGTGCTGGGTTTAATTGGGTCTCTTTAGTGGAGCAGGAATTAATGAATGAATTAATAATAATTAAAGATCCTCCGCAAGTGCTGGAATGTAACTGCTGCACCATTTAAGCAGCAGAAATAGGCTGTGGGTCTATTTCGGACGTATGCTGTGCTCAGCATGCGTGTCATTCTTAGGCAGAAGCGGTAAAGAAGTGTGGTGTTTATGGTATTCAGCACATGCTAGGAATATAAACATATATAGTGGTAGTAGTTCTAACTCCATGGAAACTTCTCCGGCTGATGTAGAGCTCTAGTGTATGTCAAGGTTGTGAACCTGCACACGTCTCTCATAGTGGAAAATTGTTGCTACCTTCAAGTTATTTCAGCTTTTGACAGACGGCCCTGACGACAAGCCACGCCTCTCGCGCAGGATGTTTCCTGGCCACCGTGTGCACTGCGTCGCTGAAGCTCGAGGCAGTGCTGATGTTTTGAGCCTACTGAGCAGCTCTCAGGATGCTGAATGCCAGAGAAGAACAGCTGCAGTACAATCATAAACCCAGTGTGACCAGCCTGGCTAACCACACCCATCGCACACGCGGTACAATGCTGGTCTCTCTCTCCGTCGAGCCCCTGAGTGTGTCTGTGGGCTGTGGTGGAGGGTGATTTACTGCAGCTCAGAGAGCACTGCAGTCTCGCTGCTCAGACCTATCGGGGGTGACAGGTGAGGGAAAGAGGAAGGAGTGAAGAGCTGCTGTGGAAAACAAGCTCTGTGTTTAGTTTGTTGGGGGCTGATATGAATCTGTGCTGTCGCTGTTGTGACTTCTGCTATGTGAGATGCTGCATTGTTGTGCTGCTCCGCTCTCTCACACACTGATGCTATCGTGTTTCAGGATGTATTCCGGGTCTGTAGTTTGCTGCTTTAGTTGTGCACTGAGGTTGAAGTTTCTGGTGGTTTTGTTATGTGTTTAGGGTCATTATCCCGCTCAATGGTGCAGCCGTGTGGCTGATTTTAGGGCGAAATGTGTGTAAATTCCAGGATTCTGTGATACGGCCCTCTGAGTATGGAGCCTCTCTGGTCTGTCTTGATATATAAGGGTGCGTGTGTGTGTCTGAGTCTTGTGACTTGAGCGGTTGAGGCAGTAATGTCTTAATTACATGTTGTGTGAAGAGCGTGTCTGGAAGGTATAGTTAAGTCCAGGAGGAGGTTACGGGGCTTGAGGCTCCTCTGTCGCCTCTCAGCCTCAGCGAGATGTTGCTGACTGGCCTTCTCAGTGAACAGGAAGAGTCGTTACCGGGAGCGGCATTACTTCCACGGTCGCAGAGCTGTGAACGATCGTGTGGAGTCGATGTTATTGAATGAAAGCGATGTCAGGACAGCAGTGAGGCGCAGCGAGTTCTGCGTAATTGAATCGTGTGGAGTGTAGACGAATGGCAGCGGAGGAAACCGCAGGGCTAAACGGGTTTGTGAGCAGAACTAAATTTATAATGTGGTCATTTCTTCACGTTAGGGAAGTCCTGTCCCGGACCGTTTCCTTCCTGGAGAGTTTTGTCCCAATTAGTGGTGTAAATCTCTGACCTCAATTACAGCTCAGTGAAATATCTGACTGTGATTATATAGGATGTGAGCAGGAGAACGTTTTGTTGGACGTTATTATAATTGATTATGGATCAGTGACATGCCTATTCTGGTCTGCATAAATAATTTTCTCATAAATGAAGTTAATAAACACATGACGCATCCCGTTCGTCCACTGTGGCGTCTTCATTTGAATATGTTTTTAGTGCGGGGGTCTGCACTTAGACAGACTGGGTGGCAAAACATTCAGCACGACCCTCCACCCCCAATACATACATACAAATAGATAAGTAGATACTCTATTGGTCCCAGAGGGGAATTCAAGATCTCTGCATTTAACCTGCCTGTGCAGTGAAACACACACACACACACACACACACACACACACACTAGGGGGCAGTGCCCAGAGCGGTGGGCAGCCCTACCACAGCGCCCGTCGTGTCCTTGCTGTTCATGGAACATCCAGCTCACGACTGCCCCAATACAGCTCATCAATTACATATTTAGCATTTTCAGATACTTAATACCAGAGACGGACAGATCAGCGTTTTTGAGGCCGATTCCGATCGCCGATCACCTTTCAGCATGATCTGCCCATAGCCAACACCGATCGAGGGCGGGGTTATATGCCACGGCAGGGCTACAAGTAGTTATTAGCGCAAGCAAGTCATGAAACATGGTCTAAACTGGTTTTATTACCATTTTTAACGAGCTCATGTGAAACAGCATCATATTTTTTACTAAATTGACAGAAAATCAACAAAGTAAATCAAACAAAAGTCCCCAATACTGCAATCATTACATCTAAACCCTTAATTTAAAACAAAAAAATAAATACAGATATTAAGCACATTAGTTTAATGCCGTCGATCGCATCTTGAGATCGGCTAAATTGGAGAGAAATCGGCCGATCACATATTTTGATTAAAAATCGGCTGATACCGATACATAGCCGATCGATCTTTCCATCTCTGCTTAATACAGTAAATAAGAAAGTTGATATGTGCCTGACACAAAATGAAGCTGAATCTCTTTAAAAAAAATTCACCAGCTTCTTATTACCCCAACTCAAACAGGAAGCCAACTTTGAGGAGGTGGTGGTGGTTACTATTCACACTGAACACTAACGCTGCTACTCAGTCAGTCTTCCTGCCACTCAAGACCTTTTTCTAGTGTTGGACTGATCTGATGTTTTACAGTCTGCCTAGGAAAAATCTTTAAACTCAGAATATCTTCTAGTTTTACAGTAAGGTGTGTGTGTGTGTGTGTGTGTGTGTGTGTGTTACCGCGATGGTGAGGTAATCATATCTCCAGCTGTCTCTGATTGAGGGTCCGGTGTGGACATGTTGAGTGTTAGTATATTTTGTGCAGTGTTGATGTTTCCCACGCTCTGCTTTACTGCAGCTCCTGAACCTCATCAACCGGCTCAGTCAGGCTCTGTAACTGTCTCGCACTTCGGGTTTAACTCTTTGGGTTTCAGCAGGTGTAGAAGATGGACAGACTTGGGGCAGGTGTGTGGGGTGGGGGGGGGGGGGGGGTTAATGTTGTCACACTTAAATCTTTTTAGACTAACTTCTCTCTAAACCACAAAAGCAGCTCTAGATCCTCTCAGTAATTGCCCTCTATCCCTCACTTACCCCTCCTGTATTCTCTTTAGCTCATGCTCTCTTTCTGTCTTTTTTTTTTCTCTCTTTTCTTTCTTCTGTTTCGTTCTTTTTCTTTCTTTCTCTATTTTCTTCCCTCTCACTCCCTGTGCTTCTGTCTTTTTTTTTTACTCACTCTCACTTCTTTTATCCTTTTCTCTCATTTTTTTCTCACACTTTTCTCGTTGTTGCTCTCTTTTGCAGTCTTTCTCTTTCAACATATAGAAAAAAACACCTTTTTGTCTCTTTACTTTCTGATCTCTCTCTCTTTTTCTCTCTCTCGATGATGGATGTTATATTTGGGTTAGTTTGGTTTGATTTTGTCTGCTGTTTGTCGGTCTACATTAGGTAATCAGGTTGGCACCAGCGCAGCTATTCAGCTAAGTCACACACAGGAGCCGGCCGTGAGCCGTGAGTTTTGCGAGCGCTGCTGTTTTGTTCTCCTGTCGTGCTGCAATATTGATGATGCTAAGCGCTTCGGCGAGAGCTGTTTAATCTGTGCTGAGTGATGCAGCACAGTGTGGCAGTCACTGCAGAGCACTCCTCCTAAAACATTCACACTCAGTCTCCCCTCACCCCACCCCGGTTCCTCCTCACTCTCCCAAACTACTGTCAGACAAGCTGAGCACACACCTACAAACACTCTGAGTTAAAACACACTGTCACGCTAATGCTTAGTACACAAAGTAGCTAACTTAGCCACCCGCTGCGCTTGGCCAACCAGTGTTCTGCTGGTGTTTTTAGCTGACTGGTCCGCCTGTGCCAACGGGGATTACCTAATGTAAGGTGACGTAAACAACATAGCAGGCAGAACTCGATTCAGACTGGCCCGAGGCCTGTTTCGTTTAAACTCTTGTCAGATATGATGTATATCAAATGCAGCGTGAGGTTTTTTTTTTTTCTTCCTCTCTGCAGTGAAACTCCTGTCCTCAGTCCTGTTTTTGCTGTGTGGATTAGAGAAAGAGGGTCGAGTCAGTGGATTTATTTCTTTAAAAGGAGGAATAAGTGCTGTTCGTTCTCTGCTTGATTACTGAATTTAAGTTATAGTACCAGCCTTGTGACCAGTTGTGTCCTGTTGGTCCAGGGGATTGAACCAGCGACCTTCTGATGTGCCCTTTCACTGCCCCCTAGTGTGTGTGTGTGTTCACTAGTGTGTATGTGCATGCTTCACTGCCCCCTAGTGTGTGTGTGTGTGTTCACTAGTGTGCATGTGTATGTGCATGTTCCACTGCCCCCTAGTGTATGTGGGTGCTTCACTGCCACCTAGTGTATGTGTGGGTAGGTGTTTCACTGCCCCCTAGTGTGTGTGTGTTCACTATTGTGCATGTGTATGTGCATGTTTTACTGCTCCCTTGTGTGTGTGTGTAGGTGGGTGTTTCACTGCCCCCTAGTGTGTGTGTGTTCACTATTGTGCATGTGTATGTGCATGTTTTACTGCTCTCTTGTGTGTGTGTGGGTGTGGGTGGGTGGGTGTTTTGCTGCCCCCTAGTGTATGTGTGTGTTCACTAGTGTGGGTGGGTGTTTCACCGCTCCCTAGTAGGTGTGTGGGTGGGTGTTTCACTCCTCCCTAGTGGGTTTGTGTGTTCACTAGTGTGGGTGGGTGTTTCACTGCTCCCTAGTGGGTGGGTGTGGGCGTTTCACTACTCCCTAGTGGGTAAGTGTGTGTGTTGTGTTTAGTTTGCAGCACACACACGCAGGGGGCAGTGAGCACACTTGCCCAGACTGGTGGGCAGCCCTAACCACAGCGAGCAGTTGGGAGTGTTATGCTCATGGGCACCTTTCAGTCATGTCCTGTCTGTTAAGGGAATCAAACCGGCAACCTGTCTTGCTGGTTCCCTGACCTTCAGCTCGCGACTGTCCTGGTGGAGCTCTCGTTGCAGGTCCTCAGATAATATTCATCTCCCATGTGGGTTTATTCTGCAGACACTGAAGCCTTTCAGACCGTCCTGCTCGATCTGCGAGAAGACTGGACGAGTCCTATACGCGCTTTCGGCTGAGTGAGCTGGTGTCTGTCTGTGCCGGCCCACAGACACACACATGCCTCGCCAAACGCTCAGCCGTTGCTATAGAAAAGCAGCCAGAGTCCAGGGAGCGAATGCCTTGGCCGCAGCGCTGCAGATAAATGCATGCTGGGATACCCCAGCGTGAACGTTTATGAGGCTTCATAGCTCAGCCAAACTCAGCAGCAGCTTCCGAAGGCTTTAGAGTGGGTGGATGAATGTCTGCAGTGTCTGGCTAGCAGTCTTTATACTGGCAGTCTGAAACCAGAACCCAGATCTTAATGTTGTTTCTATTCAGTTCAGCTGTTATGTTAACAACAGCAAGACGATCCGGGTTGGATTCTCAGTCCGGTCTGTGCTTTGTGGGGCTGCATGTTCTCCCCGTGCTTGAGTGGGTTTCCTCCGGGTACTCCGGTTTCCTCCCACAGTCCAAACACATGCATGTTAGGATCCTCACTCTAAACTGACCGTAGGTTCAGCCTTGTGTGAGAGCAGAGCAGCAGAGCTTTGGATAGTTCAGAAGTTGTGTGTGGTCAGTGTGTGGTGTAGGAGCTGTGACTGTATATGATGTGTGGTCAGTGTGAGGTGTAGGAGGCGTGACTGTATATGATGTGGGGTCAGTGTGTGGTGTAGGAGCTGTGACTGTATATGATGTGGGGTCAGTGTGAGGTGTAGGAGGTGTGACTGTATATGGTGTGGGGTCAGTGTGAGATGTAGGAGGTGTGACTGTATATGGTGTGGGGTCAGTGTGAGGTGTAGGAGCTGTGACTGTATATGGTGTGGGGTCAGTGTGTGGTGTAGGAGGTGTGACTGTATATGATGTGGGGTCAGTGTGTGTGGTGTAGGAGGTGTGACTGTATATGATGTGGGGTCAGTGTGAGGTGTAGGAGGTGTGACTGTATATGATGTGGGGTCAGTGTGAGGTGTAGGAGGTGTGACTGTATATGGTGTGGGGTCAGTGTGAGGTGTAGGAGGTGTGACTGTATATGATGTGGGGTCAGTGTGAGGTGTAGGAGGTGTGACTGTATGATGTGGGGTCAGTGTGAGGTGTAGGAGGTGTGACTGTATATGATGTGGGGTCAGTGTGTGGTGTAGGAGGTGTGACTGTATATGATGTGGGGTCAGTGTGAGGTGTAGGAGGTGTGACTGTATATGATGTGGGGTCAGTGTGAGGTGTAGGAGGTATGACTGTATATGATGTGGGGTCAGTGTGAGGTGTAGGAGGTGTGACTGTATATGATGTGGGGTCAGTGTGAGGTGTAGGAGGTGTGACTGTATATGGTGGGGGGTCAGTGTGAGGTGTAGGAGGTGTGACTGTATATGATGTGGGGTCAGTGTGAGGTGTAGGAGGTGTGACTGTATATGATGTGGGGTCAGTGTGTGGTGTAGGAGGTGTGACTGTATATGGTGTGGGGTCAGTGTGTGGTGTAGGAGGTGTGACTGTATATGATGTGGGGTCAGTGTGAGGTGTAGGAGGTGTGACTGTATATGATGTGGGGTCAGTGTGTGGTGTAGGAGGTGTGACTGTATATGGTGTGGGGTCAGTGTGAGGTGTAGGAGGTGTGACTGTATATGATGTGGGGTCAGTGTGAGGTGTAGGAGGTGTGACTGTATATGGTGTGGGGTCAGTGTGAGGTGTAGGAGGTGTGACTGTATATGGTGTGGGGTCAGTGTGAGGTGTAGGAGGTGTGACTGTATATGATGTGGGGTCAGTGTGAGGTGTAGGAGGTGTGACTGTATATGGTGTGGGGTCAGTGTGAGGTGTAGGAGGTGTGACTGTATATGGTGGGGGGTCAGTGTGTGGTGTAGGAGGTGTGACTGTATATGGTGTGGGGTCAGTGTGTGGTGTAGGAGGTGTGACTGTATATGATGTGGGGTCAGTGTGTGGTGTAGGAGGTGTGACTGTATATGATGTGGGGTCAGTGTGTGGTGTAGGAGGTGTGACTGTATATGGTGTGGGGTCAGTGTGAGGTGTAGGAGGTGTGACTGTATATGGTGTAGGGTCAGTGTGTGGTGTAGGAGGTGTGACTGTATATGGTGTGGGGTCAGTGTGAGGTGTAGGAGGTGTGACTGTATATGATGTGTGGTCAGTGTGAGGTGTAGGAGGTGTGACTGTATATGGTGTGTGGTCAGTGTGAGGTGTAGGAGGTGTGACTGTATATGGTGTGTGGTCAGTGTGAGGTGTAGGAGGTGTGACTGTATATGGTGTGGGGTCAGTGTGTGGTGTAGGAGGTGTGACTGTATATGGTGTGGGGTCAGTGTGTGGTGTAGGAGGTGTGACTGTATATGGTGTGTGGTCAGTGTGAGGTGTAGGAGGTGTGACTGTATATGGTGTGTGGTCAGTGTGAGGTGTAGGAGGTGTGACTGTATATGGTGTGGGGTCAGTGTGTGGTGTAGGAGGTGTGACTGTATATGGTGTGGGGTCAGTGTGAGGTGTAGGAGGTGTGACTGTATATGGTGTGGGGTCAGTGTGAGGTGTAGGAGGTGTGACTGTATATGATGTGGGGTCAGTGTGTGGTGTAGGAGGTGTGACTGTATATGGTGTGTGGTCAGTGTGAGGTGTAGGAGGTGTGACTGTATATGGTGTGTGGTCAGTGTGAGGTGTAGGAGGTGTGACTGTATATGGTGTGGGGTCAGTGTGTGGTGTAGGAGGTGTGACTGTATATGGTGTGGGGTCAGTGTGTGGTGTAGGAGGTGTGACTGTATATGATGTGGGGTCAGTGTGAGGTGTAGGAGGTGTGACTGTATATGATGTGGGGTCAGTGTGAGGTGTAGGAGGTGTGACTGTATATGGTGTGGGGTCAGTGTGTGGTGTAGGAGGTGTGACTGTATATGGTGGGGGGTCAGTGTGAGGTGTAGGAGGTATATGAGGATTACAGTTTACAGGGTTTTTAAGCTTTGGTCATGTTGAATGAGATGCTTGCTTTAATTAAAAGTGGCTCATCGTTTCTTGTAATCCGAGATGCGCAACACTAGCTGCTTATTCTGTTACGTCAACAAACAGATGTTTAGAGACGTGCTAAGTGCGTGTGGTAAAGCCATCCCATCCACCCAGATAGGGTGAGGAACGTTCTCCTCCAGTGTACTGGCTTTTAAAATAATATATATGTTCTGGAACTGTGAGGTTTCACAGACTTTCCACTACAGCCCGACCGATATGCAAACTTTGTGGCCAATATTGGTTCTAAAGGGCCAGGACTCATCATGTTGGCTGATTCAATTATTAATTGTTACCATTAAACAATGCCTAGGTGGCTGATACGATTGGTTAATTCTCAGTTGTCATATTTAAATAGTCAGAAATAGTATGAATATTTTCTCCCTGAGCTCCTCAGTAAGCGCTGTGGTTATTGGACTAGAGATGGACCGATATGGGTTTTTCTGCAGCCGATGCCGATATTTAAAGGTCATGATATGTGCTGCCGATTTTTAGGGCTGATATCCAGAAGTTTTCCGCTTTATTTGCTGCTAAAATGTCACACTAGTAATAAGAAGTGGATGCACAACATTTCTGAACTTGACATTGTTTACTGAACACTCATTTAACCAGATAAACAAAATATGTTGGTAGAAGGAAGTTAGAAATGCAGCTCTTTTTCCTCTTCTTTTCTGCTCTCTCTTGTCCTTGTTTCTCTTCTCTTCTCCCATCATCCCTTCTCTATCTTTTTCTCCTCTTCCCCCATTCTTTCCTCCCTTCTCTTCTTCCATCCTCTTCTATCTTCTTTTCTTTTGTTTTCTATTCTCTTCTCATCTCTACTTTTCCTTCTTCTATGCTCTCTTTTCTGCTCTCCTCTCTTGTCCTTGTTTCTCTTTCATTCTCTTCTCTTCTCCCAGCATCTCTTCTCTATCCTTTTCTCCTCTTCTCCTATTCTTTCCTCTCTTCTCTTCTTCTATCCTCTTCTCTCTTCTCTTCTGAAAAAGACACAGAAGAGAAGTATGGATGCGGTTAGAGAGGACATGGAAGCAGATGGTGTGAGGACGGAGATGACCCGCTGTGGCGACCCCTGAACTGGGATCTTCAGTCAGTGATATTCCCGATCACCGGTATCACCGGACGCATCAGCCGACCCTGTGTTTCCCACCCCGGGCCTGGGTTCTGCCATACTTGCCCATAGTGAAAGTTCCTCCCTGAGTCTTCAGTGTCGCTGGATCTCGATGCCAGCTGTGGTTGTTGTGGCGTGTCGGAGTGACTTGTAGCGTATCTGTGAAACAGGAGTGCGTGTTCATGTGGTGTGCTTTCAACTCCGACATCAAAAGGCTTCACATGTACTGTACGACTCACACCTTCTTCATAATTATTAGTTGTCAGGACGTGTTTACAGTAGATGCGCGCTGTGATCTTGACTTTGAGGAAGACTTCGTGTCACAACACCCACCTGATAGCTATCATTACTGACTCTGAGCAGCCTCCCGTCATCTTAGTGTCACCAGGGCTCTCAGTCTGGAGGCAGCGAGGCTGATCTGAGATCAGGTCCCCTGATTACCAGTAAGTGTAGCAGCGTAACTACGCTGAACGAGAACCAGCCGCTGTGCCGAAACTGTAACTACAGCCGTGAGTGTCTGAGTACGCTGTTGTAGCCTCAGGGTAAGTGTGTACATCAGGTTGTTTCACAAACAGCTCTGAACTTGAGGTTCTTGTACGATGGTGTGCATCATCCTGGTGACCCCACATCAGCTTTAATTCATATAGCACACCTGATTTAGCTCATTGGCTAATTAATGAGCTCCTCATATGTTGGATCAGACACGTTAGATAGTGAGCTAGAACCACAATGTTGCCATTGATTGCTTATGCTATTTTATCTGACTGGCTTTGCAGTGATGATGATGAAGCATTTGTTCGAGCATGGTTTTTACTGTAGGAATAAACTGGGAGGGGCTTCTTACATTTTACATTACATTTTACTACCGCTCAAAAGTTTAGGATCACTTTAGAATTTAATTTCTTGCAATTTTCATGCAATTCATAAACAATATTCTTCATTTCACAATGAATGTAAGTGTATCAGATGATTTTTAAAGAATACAAATGTTTGTATTGAAGTCTATTTTTGTATAGAGGCTTATTTTACATATAGTTCTATTATCAGTAATTCTCAGTCCTCTGTCTAAATCTCCTGTACGACCACCAATCCAAGTTAAGGATGTTATTGGACTAATTGGTTGTTAGGACACTCTTGATCAATTGGGATCACAGCTAAAAAACATTCTACTAATAAGTGAGTATAAAAGGGAGAACATTCTAGGTTAGTTTAGTATCTGAAGATCAGCAGTTGATGGCTTGCTGACCGACTCACAATGACCAGAAAGAAACAACTTTCTTTAGAGACCCGTCAGTCCATTGTTGTGTTAAGGAAGAAGATACTCCATTAAAACAAGAACATTTCACTGTGATCCCAAAGTTTGAGCAGTAGTGTTTATTAAAATGTAGGTAGGTATTTATTTATTTATTTATTTATTGGGTAGTTTAGCAGAAATCAACAAATATTCAAAGCTTTTACAGAGAAAGGTGGTCAGAAAGTCCTTCATCTATCAAACAGTTTGACTCTGCAGGCTTGCTGCTTTCCTCAGAGAGTGCAGCTTCGCTCACTCAGCCAAGGAGCATTAGCGCAGTTCATGCTTGGTTTAACCAGAGGCTTCATGAAGACTGTCACTGAGTCACAGTTAGGGTCCAGTGATTTCCTTGATTTCTCTGGTTAGTTATGTCTAGCACCACGTTATCGTGATGTTCACTGATCTTAACTTTGTAACAGTAAGAGATAAAAAAAGCTATAAATATATCAGAAGAATGTGCTGATCAGTTAACTCACAGTGTGTTTTATGTTGGGCTGTTTTTTGGTTCAGTCTTACAAGGACTTTTACGCTGAAGAGCCTGAATACGGGTGGAGTGGTGGGCTTTCCCGATTTCACAATTGTTGTTTAATTATCGTGGTGTTAAATAGTGAAACTCTGATATATTAAAAAAAGCTTAAATCAATCCTGAATTGATGCTACATTTCCTTTTGGTGGCGCTTCAGCTGTTTGCAACTGTGAGTCCGTTCCTGGTACACGCTGAGCCCGTTGCGCAGGGAGGTGATTTTGAAAGCAGGGCGTGTTTTAAGAGGAAGTGATGAAAGAGCTTAGCAGGACACTTGTTTACAGTGTGAAGGTACCGTTAGCAACGCCGCTAGTGACCTTTTAACACCCGCGAACTAGGCCGGGGATAAATCTGGGTGGAAGTGATTCCTGATTGATTAGGAGAGCTTATGGCTGCACCAGCGTTGGTGATACCGTGAGCTGCTTGGGGCTCGCAGGCCTGGTCCTGGATTCACACACACTAGTGCTCTAATTCCTGCTTTCACGCTCACTAGTTTCACGTTTTAGGAGGACTCCTCCAGATCTGTTCAGAGTCGCACCCTAAACCACACCAACCACCACCACACCTACACTGTGTGTGTGTGTGTGTGTGTGTGTGTGTGTGTGTGTGTGTGTGTGTGTGTGTGTTATTGGGAAACAGCCAATCAGTAAATTAAAAAAAATATTGAATTAATGAGCAATTAAAATGATCGTTGCAGCCCTGTTTACAACCACCAGTTATCTGCAGGAGAAGCCTTAAGGTGGAGAAAGGCTGGAGGAGCTTTGTTTAAGGAGGGGAAAGGCAGGAGGAGCTCTGTTTATGCTGGAGAAAGGTAGGGGGAGCTCTGTTTAAGGTGGAAGAAGGATGGAGGAGGTCTGTTTAAGGTGGAGAAAGGTACGGGGAGCTTTGTTTACGGTGGAGAAAGGCAGGAGGGGCTCTGTTTAAGGCAGAGAAAGGCAGGGGGAGCTCTGTTTAAGGAGGAGAAAGGCCGGAGGAGCTCTGTTTGTGCTGGAGAAAGGTAGAGGGAGCTCTGTTTAAGGTGGAAGAAGGCTGGAGGAGCTCTGTTTAAGGTGGAGAAAGGCTGGAGGAGCTCTGTTTAAGGAGGAGAAAGGCAGGAGGAGCTCTGTTTAAGGCGGAGAAAGGCTGGAGGAGCTCTGTTTAAGGTGGAGAAAGGCCGGAGGAGCTCTGTTTGTGCTGGAGAAAGGTAGAGGGAGCTCTGTTTAAGGTGGAAGAAGGCTGGAGGAGCTCTGTTTAAGGTGGAGAAAGGCTGGAGGAGCTCTGTTTAAGGTGGAGAAAGGCCGGAGGAGCTCTGTTTGTGCTGGAGAAAGGTAGAGGGAGCTCTGTTTAAGGTGGAAGAAGGCTGGAGGAGCTCTGTTTAAGGTGGAGAAAGGCAGGAGGAGCTCTGTTTAAGGTGGAGAAAGGCTGGAGGAGCTCTGTTTAAGGAGGAGAAAGGCTGGAGGAGCTCTGTTTAAGGTGGAGAAAGGCCGGAGGAGCTCTGTTTGTGCTGGAGAAAGGTAGAGGGAGCTCTGTTTAAGGTGGAAGAAGGCTGGAGGAGCTCTGTTTAAGGTGGAGAAAGGCAGGAGGAGCTCTGTTTAAGGTGGAGAAAGGCAGGAGGAGCTCTGTTTAAGGTGGAGAAAGGCAGGAGGAGCTCTGTTTAAGGTGGAGAAAGGCTGGAGGAGCTCTGTTTAAGGAGGAGAAAGGCTGGATGAGCTCTGTTTAAGGAGGAGAAAGGCAGGAGGAGCTCTGTTTAAGGAGGAGAAAGGCAGGAGGAGCTCTGTTTAAGGTGGAGTAAAGCTGGATAAGATATATTTAAGGTGGAGAAAGACAGGTGGAGTTCTGTTTTTGGTGGAGAAAGGCAGGAGGAGCTCTGTTTAAGGAGGAGAAAGGCAGGAGGAGCTCTGTTTAAGGAGGAGAAAGGCAGGAGGAGCTCTGTTTAAGGTGGAGTAAAGCTGGATAAGATATATTTAAGGTGGAGAAAGACAGGTGGAGTTCTGTTTTTGGTGGAGAAAGGCAGGAGGGGCTCTGTTTACGGTGGAGAAAGGCAGGAGGGGCTCTGGTTAGGTTGAGAAAGGCTGGAGGAGCTCTGTTTAAGGTGGAGAAAGACTGGAGGAGCTCTGTTTAAGGCGGAGAAAGGCAGGAGGAGCTCTGTTTAAGGTGGAGAAAGGCAGGAGGAGCTCTGTTTAAGGTGGAGAAAGGCAGGAGGAGCTCTGTTTAAGGTGGAGAAAGGCAGGAGGAGCTCTTTTCAAGGAGGAGAAAGGCTGGATGAGCTCTGTTTAAGGAGGAGAAAGGCTGGATGAGCTCTGTTTAAGGAGGAGAAAGGCAGGAGGAGCTCTGTTTAAGGAGGAGAAAGGCAGGAGGAGCTCTGTTTAAGGAGGAGAAAGGCAGGAGGAGCTCTGTTTAAGGTGGAGAAAGGCAGGAGGAGCTCTTTTCAAGGAGGAGAAAGGCTGGATGAGCTCTGTTTAAGGAGGAGAAAGGCAGGACGAGCTCTGTTTAAGGTGGAGAAAGGCAGGAGGAGCTCTGTTTACGGTGGAGAAAGGCAGGAGGGGCTCTGTTTAAGGCAGAGAAAGGCAGGAGGAGCTCTGTTTAAGGCAGAGAAAGGCAGGAGGAGCTCTGTTTAAGGCAGAGAAAGGTAGGGGGAGCTCTGTTTAAGGAGGAGAAAGGCTGGAGGAGCTCTGTTTTGCTGAGGCGGGTCAGGAGTGTATATGAGGAGTATATCATATAATGTCACAGAGGACACCGCAGCAACGGGACGCCAACCATTAAATGCTGAGGAGTTTTGTAGAGGCTGCTACTTTAAAGGTTTACCATGAAACCATCACCAGAAAAAACAGCCACCAAGTTGATAACACACTGCTGCCAGACCCGCAGCCCTCAACACCCCAATCACCATGTCAACTGCAGGGTGGTCTCGCATCACTAGACTCTTAAGGGAGAAGCTCTCGCTCTCTAGGCTGAACTTTTATTAGTCTCAGATCAGCGCAAAGCAATATGCAGAAGTGTGGATAGCCAATCAGAATGCAGGAGGCTGTCCATCTAACGTGAGATCAGGTATAGGGTGGCTCCGCCCACCTAAGTGATCATAACGACAGTCGGAATAAACATATACACTGTAAGAGAAACACTCAAGTTTAATCTCTCTCTCTCTCTCTCTCTCTCTCTCTCTCTCTCTCTCTCTCTCTCTCTCTCAGGCGTTTAAGGACGAGTTGGAGGGGCTGATCCAGGAGCAGATGAATACTGGCACTAACCCAGCTGGCCTGATCGCCCTGCGCCAAATCGCAGACTTCTTCATGACCAGCTCCGTCGCCGGCTTCTCCACCTCCCCCCTCAGTGAGTAGCTGAGTGGTACCTTCTGTCCCCATGACGACAGACAGCAGCATTCCGCCAGTTTCCTCTCGTCTCCTGTACATGCCCCACATCCGCAAAGTGCTCCGAGTCAGATCTTTCCAAAGGCTTGAATAAAAGGCAGCGAAAGGAGAGGTGGAGGGAGGACAGGCCTTGCGTTCTTGTGTCCCTCCCTTTTATCCCCTATCACTCTCTCCAGCTCTCCACATGCGCGTCTGTTCTTCATCAGGCCTCCGCAATGCGGAACTAATCAGCGGAGGGTACAGTGACTTGGAGAGAAAATCCCATTCGCTGTTGTCAGGACGGATCTGCACGCCGCTATCAGCGCAACGTCCGTTCTAGAATTTCAAAGCACAAGACGGATCGGCATAAGATCTCCAGACTTCCAGCAGGGGCTGCGTGATGTTTAGAATTCCAGAGAAATTCATAAGCTGCAGAAATTCATTTTCTTGTTTGTTTTTGGAAGATCTGGAGTTTGTGAGGTCTGTCTGAGCTCTGGAATTCTTGCGATCTCTACAGACTCCTGTGGTCATGAACTCTTATATGTCAGAGGTCTGTTTGAGGACTTGAATTCTGGAGCTCCAGATGAACTCTTGATGTCTATTTCACATTAGAATTCCTGAGAAGTTTGTGGGTTCTAGCGTTCTCCCGTATTATTATACAGGTTGTGTTTGTAGCTCTGTAATTCTAGAGGTCTACTTGTGTGTGCGAGTCCAGATGGACTCTAGAATTCTTGTACACCATTTGAGTGCTGGAATTCCTGAGCTCCTTTTGGTTTCCAGAATTCTCATGAATGTTTGTCCTGAAGTTGTGGAGCTCTTAAATTCTAGAAATTCTTGAGATCCATTCTTGGATGCTAGAAGTCATGAAGGAGTTCTAGAATTCTGCAAAGTGGATATTCTGGCATTTTAAAGGTGATTTTTAAACCACAGGGAGTGAAAATGTTCTGTTGGAAACTTCAAGCTGCGTAGGAATTAGTGAACAACGGTTTATCCCTTTGCAGGAATCTACAAGCCCATCAGTCTTTGAACGTATCTAGTAGATTTGTGTTTGATTATGATGTTGCAGGAAATTCCAGAAACTTTATTGAAAAATAGATGATTCTGTTGATACTTTGACTTATAATAAATATACCGGCTGTGTCAAAAGTCCCAGGACACCCTTTAATTTCAGACATGAAAGGAAAACTTATGTATCTGAATACCCCAGCAAGTAACTGGTGAGGGGGGGCTTATCTAACGTTATCATGCTGAACACAGATCTGAAGGCTCAGTTCAGCACCTGGGACAGCATGTTGTTCAATGTGGCTGTTGTTGCAACTTTCTTTGTTGAGGACATTTGAACCATAACGGTTGAATATTGCAAATCTGATCGCATCAATTGATTTGTGAGACAATTCTGGTGGTCTTTGATCTGCTACATGACCACCTTCCCATTGAGGGAATCCTGAGACTTTTGACTCACCTTGTATACTTTACTGCACCACATCCCACCAACAGCTGTGGGTCTTTACCCAGCTATAAGAAGAAGCTGGCTTGGTATTCCCAGCATAGACATCCTGGCAGAGGCTGTGAAGAGACAGAAGTAAACCGTCTTGGAATTTTGTGGTTTTTCCGAATGCTGGAAGTTCTCTAACCTCAGTTTCAGGCTAGCATGCAAAGAAATGAATGGACTGGAGGGCAGATTATTGGAGCACTTGCATTCTGAGATGGTACCCTAAAATCCTGAAGGTCTACGGGATCTGTAGAATTCTTAGATTGTTTGATTGCTTGAGTTCTTGTGCGTGAACGAGAACCCTCATTCTTTAGAATTCAAGGGCCAGTCTAGCTTAGCGTGAAGACTGTTTCAGCACATTGAGTTTACTGAGGCTGAATTGATGGGAGATGTTTAGAAGCTGCTGTCGATGCTCCCAAAAAATATAGAAACAGATTAGATCAGCAGTGATCAGCTGGGCCAACTGAGCGGTGGCTGTAAGTAAGTTAGGTCAGCGCAGAGCTTTATTTTATCATGTGGCTTCGCCTCTGGCCGCTCATTCAGCTGATGATCGTTAGCATGGAAGCGCAGGCGGGATATTCAGGGCATGTGTCTCAGATTAGTATTGACATGTTGAGCCTGGACAGTAGTGATGTGTCTCAAGGTCAGTGAGACTCAGTATGTGGTCATGTTTTTGAATGGTGGCGCATGTGGTGACCATGTACACAGACTCATATAATTAGTTATTTTAGAGGTTTAATTAACGAAGGACGAGACAGAACCAAAGCAGCGCGAGTGCTGATCTGCAGTAATGTTTGGAGCTGGATTAAAGCTGTGAAACAAGTGGAAACCCATTAACCCTGCTGTGATGTGACCTACATTTGGAGAATCGATATCTGAAGAGAGAAATTGCTGCTCACGTATGAAAGTATGTCATGTCATAGATACACGCAGCTATTCTTAGACATTCATTCTCCACATTGATTATGATGCTGGTTAATAACCGTCATTAATTACATTAATTTAAAACCTACTTTAAATTAACTAGTTAACTTAATAGGCTGCATGGTGGTGTAGTGGTCAGTATGGTGGTGTAGTGGTTAGTATGGTGGTGTAGTGGTCAGTATGGTGGTGTAGTGGTTAGTACGGTGGTGTAGTGGTTAGTATAGTGGTGTAGTGGTTAGTATGGTGGTGTAGTGGTTAGTATGGTGGTGTAGTGGTCAGTATGGTGGTGTAGTGGTTAGTATGGTGGTGTAGTGGTTAGTATGGTGGTGTAGTGGTTAGTACGGTGGTGTAGTGGTCAGTACGGTGGTGTAGTGGTTAGTATGGTGGTGTAGTGGTTAGTATGGTGGTGTAGTAGATAGTATGGTGGTGTAGTGGTTAGTACGGTGGTGTAGTGGTTAGTATGGTGGTGTAGTGGTTAGTATGGTGGTGTAGTGGTTAGTACGGTGGTGTAGTGGTTAGTACGGTGGTGTAGTGGTTAGTATGGTGGTGTAGTGGTTAGTATGGTGGTGTAGTGGTTAGTATGGTGGTGTAGTGGTTAGTATGGTGGTGTAGTGGTTAGTATGGTGGTGTAGTGGTCAGTACAGTGGTGTAGTGGTTAGTACGGTGGTGTAGTGGTTAGTATGGTGGTGTAGTGGTCAGTATGGTGGTGTAGTGGTTAGTATGGTGATGTAGTGGTCAGTACGGTGGTGTAGTGGTTAGTACGGTGGTGTAGTGGTCAGTATGGTGGTGTAGTGGTTAGTATGGTGGTGTAGTGGTTAGTATGGTGGTGTAGTGGTTAGTATGGTGGTGTAGTGGTCAGTATGGTGGTGTAGTGGTTAGTATGGTGGTGTAGTGGTTAGTAAGGTGGTGTAGTGGTCAGCACTGTCTCCTCACAGTAAGATGATCTGGGTTGGATTCCCGGTCCGGGTGGTTCTGTGTGGAGTGTGTATGTTCTCTCGGTGCTTGAGTGGGTTTCTCCGGGTTCTCCAGTTTCCTCCCACAGTCCAAACACATGCATGATGTACTGCCTCTGCCAGAAGAGGCTGTGATTGGCTCTATCAAATTTGTGATAGACAGTGGGTCGTTTAAACCCTCAACCACTAGATAGCAGCCATGCAGTGTAGATAGCAGTGACTACAGCCATTAGACTTTTCTACTCCAACAAAAACAATTAGAATTAGGACGCATTCCTAACGTTCACATTAGCAAGTCTACACATACTGTGGGGTGTTTGTATACGGGGACAAGTTTCCTAAAATTGGATGTTAAAAATAAAGACTTGTTGCTTACGGTATCTCAATATATCTCTTATATCCACATATCATATCCCCACTTTCTGCCAGTGCACAGTCCTATTGGCCTCATATGCTATATTGACTTGGCTCTTTAGCTACCACTTCAAAGAAAGCAGATAATACAGAGAGTTCAGGTTCTAACGTTACCCACCCTGTGTGTTCCAGGTTTGGGCATGGTGACCCCCATCAACGACCTGTTTGGCGCCGAGTCCGGCAACATGGTGAAGGGCGAGAAGCAGACGCGCTGTAAGCTGGCCAGCCTGTATCGGATCGTGGATCTGTTCAGCTGGGCTCACTTCGCCAACTCCTACATCACCGTGAGAACCTCACGTTCATTTTAATGCTTTGTATTTAGAGTTGTTGTGTTTGGTGCAAAGCGGGTTATTGTTAAATGTACTACGGTTGGGAAGCATTTGGGATAATAGCTTTGGGCTGAGTAGTAAAGTTGGGAAGTGGTTTTTATAGACGCTCAGCAGGAGTTAATCTGCTTTATTTAGCAATAGAGCAGCGCAGCTGTTCGTGGATGTTCTTGGACAAAAATACTCATATGTGTTGTTTTTATGTGCGTAGGTTCGGGTCAGCAAGGAGCAAGACCACATTCTCATCATCCCCAGGGGACTGTCCTTCGCTGAGGCCTCTGCTTCCAATCTGGTAAACACGCAGTCCTGCTTTTCTACCACCCCAACATGTACCAGACTAGAGATGGGGATTTGTAGTTCTCCTGGGTCAAAAGTCTCAGGACACCTTTTTTGTTTCAGAAACGAAAGGGAAAGTGACGTATTTGAATACCCCTGCAAGTAATGGGTGAGAGGGGGCCTATTTTTTTAGACGAACTTGGCCGCCATATTGGATCAAAGTCAAGTTTTTCTTCCCAATGGGAAGATGGTTGTGTAGCGTATCTCAGAAGACCAGAATCATCCCTGAAGTCAATCAGATTAGCAATATCTGTTGTGGTTCAGATGTTATCAACACAAAGTTGCAACAACAACCAGACCAGTGCTGTCACTGGTGCTGACCACACATCTGAAGGCGCAGTTCAGAGACAGTTCTGGTCTTCTTTGATCTGCTACATGACCACCTTCCCACTGGAAAAAACTTGCCCTAGATCCAATATGGGGGCTTAAAAAATAGCCTAAAAAATAGTCCCCTCATTGGTGACTTGCTGGGACATTCAGATACCTCACTTTCCCTTTTAGTTCTGATATAAAAGGGTGTCCTGAGACTTTTGACTCACCCTGAATGGATATTTAGCTGATCACTTCACGACTTCTGGAGCGACAGTTTACAGTCAAGCATCTTCAGCCATTGGACTGTTTCACTCCAACGTAAACAAGTAGGATAAGGGTGTTACTATGCATACAGTGGGGTGTTTCTGAACTATGAAAGGTTTTGCAGTATATCAGATCATAACCCCTGTATAATGGTGTGTCTCGCCAATCCACAGCCCTAATGTCCATAATATTTTGGCTTTAATAGATATTTAACTAATTATGAGTGGAGGAGAGACTTTCGGAGGTATGTAGTCTAGTAAACACTGTTCCACTGCAGTCAGACGTCCTCCAGATGGCAGTCAGAAGTTTGTTTGGCATGAATACTAAGGTTTCGTTTCTGATACCAGTGTTGAAACTTCCAGTATCGTCTGACTGCTGCCTTGATGAAAGTTAAGCTCACGCTTCGGGTGTTGCTTTGCAACCGGGTCCGAGTATCTGATCACCTGAGCCTTAGAGGGCAGGACCGGGCAGATCCAGATCTAGGGCAGCACACCAGTTGACCTTCAGTGACTTCATCTCTGCACCCGCACGCATGACTGAACCCATCGAGGGCCCAGTGATTAGCTGATGAGTCGAATCAGGTTTGCTGGAGCAGAGAAATATTTAACTCGGCGTGGTTGCGGTTCGCCGGAGCTGGAACGGCCCATCCCTGGATTAAGCTTCTAGGCCTGGAGGCATGAAAACACAAGCATTTCCTTTCATGCTGCGCTGCAGTGGCATTATAATCTGAGGCTTATATCCTGTTTACCCACAGACAAGGAGTTGATACAATACCGAATCTGATAGCTTTGAGCCCAGAGAGCTGCGTAGGTGTGCGCGCTCTGTGGCGTGATTTGGAGGGTGAAGTGTTGGCAGACCTTGAGAGAGTCCTGCGCCGTGTGTGCCAATGCTTGGCTTGCACTTAATCAGTCGTCTGTTTCTCCAAAATACCGGCGTATCTTCGATTACCTGCAGGCCGGCGTGCATGTTCAAGTCTGCTGGGCTTTTTCATGCTTTTCCTTTCGTTAGTGCTGTAACTGTAGAGGTGTGTTTGTTGTTGTTGTTTTCTTCAATATGCGTATGTAAAGGAGCCATGTGCAACATTTAGTGTGAGTTTATTATCAAAAATTAAGATAATATACTTCATATCTACATGAGTGGCTAGTCTTCCTCCAGAAACTACCACCACCATGTTTCTACAGAACCACACACTGGCTGTAGAGAGAGCCTTTCATGTTATTACATTGAAGTGGCAGCTTGACAGAAGATGTTCTATCATGTGTTTATCAATAGCCCCGGTCATAGAACTCCAGATAGTTTGAATTTATCCCGCTCCACCTTAAATGGTGCAGCAGTTTTATAATGCTTCAGGCGGATTGAAACTGTGAGCAGTCTAAACTAAATAGACATGCATGTTGAGACAACGGCAGAGAACCAGACATCCACTGTAGTTTCTTAGGAGGCGTAAACAACACACCTAACGTTGAAAATTAGTGAACATACTGCGCCAGAGAAGAAACTCAGACACCGCCAGCCTCGCAGTCTACCGCCTTAGAAGTAACTCCTAGACGAGGATCATCTTCACTCGCATGGAGCTGGTCTGGATCTGAAAAGACTGACGTTGCTCAGAAGACGGCAGTTCAGACTTTGTAAGAAAGCAGCCGTTAAAGATCAACAGCTAACCTGTTCCAACATCTCCCAGCAAACCACCGAGCAGAGTGTGAGCAGAGTGTGAGCAGAGTGTGAGCAGAGTGTGAGCAGAGTGTGAGCAGAGTGTGAGCAGAGTGTGAGCAGAGTGTGAGCAGAGTGTGAGCAGAGTGTGAAACTAACCTGTTCCATCATCTAACCACCACACGGAGTATGAACAGAGTATGAGGGGTATAGACAGAGTATGAGGGGTATAGACAGAGTATGAGGGGTATAGACAGAGTATGAGGGGTATAGACAGAGTATGAGGGGTATAGACAGAGTATGAGGGGTATAGACAGAGTATGAGGGGTATAGACAGAGTATGAGGGGTATAGACAGAGTATGAGGAGTGTGAACGGAGTATGAGGAGTGTGAACGGATTATGAGGAGTGTGAACGGAGTATGAGGAGTGTGAACGGAGTATGAGGAGTGTGAACGGAGTATGAGGAGTATGAACGGAGTATGAGGAGTATGAACGGAGTATGAGGAGTATGAACGGAGTATGAGGAGTATGAACGGAGTATGAGGAGTATGAACGGAGTATTAGGAGTATGAACGGAGTATGAACGGAGTATGAGGAGTATGAAGAGTATGAGGAGTATGAACAGAGTATTAGGAGTATGAACGGAGTATTAGGAGTATGAACGGAGTATGAGGAGTATGAACGGAGTATGAGGAGTATGAACGGAGTATGAGGAGTATGAACGGAGTATGAGGAGTATGAACGGAGTATGAGGAGTATGAACGGAGTATGAGGAGTATGAACGGAGTATGAGGAGTATGAGCGGAGTATGAGGAGTATGAACGGAGTATGAGGAGTATGAACGGAGTATGAGGAGTATGAGCGGAGTATGAGGAGTATGAACGGAGTATGAGGAGTATGAACGGAGTATGAGGAGTATGAACGGAGTATGAGGAGTATGAACGGAGTATGAGGAGTATGAACGGAGTATGAGGAGTATGAACGGAGTATGAGGAGTATGAACGGAGTATGAGGAGTATGAACGGAGTATTAGGAGTATGAACGGAGTATGAGGAGTATGAACGGAGTATTAGGAGTATGAACGGAGTATGAGGAGTATGAACGGAGTATGAGGAGTATGAACGGAGTATGAGGAGTATGAACGGAGTATTAGGAGTATGAACGGAGTATGAGGAGTATGAACGGAGTATGAGGAGTATGAACGGAGTATTAGGAGTATGAACGGAGTATTAGGAGTATGAACGGAGTATTAGGAGTATGAACGGTGTATTAGGAGTATGAACGGAGTATTAGGAGTATGAACGGAGTATTAGGAGTATGAACGGAGTATTAGGAGTATGAACGGTGTATGAGGAGTATGAACGGAGTATGAGGAGTATGAACGGAGTATGAGGAGTATGAACGGAGTATGAGGAGTATGAACGGAGTATTAGGAGTATGAACGGAGTATTAGGAGTATGAACGGAGTATTAGGAGTATGAACGGAGTATTAGGAGTATGAACGGAGTATGAGGAGTATGAACGGAGTATGAGGAGTATGAACGGAGTATGAGGAGTATGAACGGAGTATGAGGAGTATGAACGGAGTATTAGGAGTATGAACGGAGTATTAGGAGTATGAACGGAGTATGAGGAGTATGAACGGAGTATGAGGAGTATGAACGGAGTATGAGGAGTATGAACGGAGTATGAGGAGTATGAACGGAGTATTAGGAGTATGAACGGAGTATTAGGAGTATGAACGGAGTATTAGGAGTATGAAGAGCCTCGGGAACGCGCTGTCCAAGACAGACCTAAACCAGCTAAGGCATCTGGCCAAACACACACTCAGCTAACTTCAGTCGTTCACTAAAGCAGAGCCTTCGTCCAGTGACGCTGCGATCGGCTCCAGCCCCCCCACAAGATAATGTATTGATGGATGTTATTCTTTAAGAAGTATACAAACACGTTTTTAAATAATGCAAAATATTGTTTATCTGTCTGTTTATCGTTTACTTTCAGTATCGTACATCCCTAAATACTACAAACTGCGTGTACTTTATTTGTATACCCAGTGTGAGCTTCTGAAACTCAGACTGTAACAGCTGTTGTATGTTTTTGTTGTGTTTTTTAAAAAGTGCCGTATTAATTGTGTGAATGGTGATACGGTTGTGTTGGTTAGAGTGTGAAACCTCATGTGCCAGTGCGGTGAAACACTAGACGGTGGTTCCTCATTCTGTTGAACTTGACCTTTTCATCCGTGTGGCAGCTGTTGCTGGTTTGGCAGATTCCTGCTAGTCAGATGGTGATAATGGTGGTGCGTTTGAAAGCCTGAGGTTCTTCTTCCTCTACTGTTAAACTGTTCAGCACTGCTGTTTTAGCCACAGTGAGGTCTTTCTGCTGCTGTGACCTTGGCTGGGGTCGTGCGTTGGTCTTTCTGGATATGTGGAGTTGCCTGAAAGCTCTGACTGATCTGTATCAGTCCAGATATGAATGCTCGGGTTCTTTTTTTTTTTAGCTGCCTTTATTTTTTTTTTATGAAAGGCTGCACAAGTTGAGCCAGTTCTCCGTCTGTCATCACACCTCACGTCTCCGTCCGTGACAGGTGTATATAATACGTACCTGTGTAGGCCTCACCTTGGCAGTGAATAGCTCGGTTCCTCAGAGGAAGTCTTGCTGATAAAGCACCGGTAATGACTCTATGAACGTTAAATGCTTTTGTATTTACTTTTGTGAGGTGCTGTTTGGTAGAACGTCATGAATTCCTGTTGTTTTTAAGGTAGTTGCTTCAAAGCCTCTGCTGCTCGTGTGTGTTACTGTTATATTACCTGAGATCAGTGGACGTTTGGCTGAGTATTAGTAATAATCTTCATATCTGCGTCAGAGTTTACTGTTCCAGTCTGGCAGGGGAGCTTGGAGACACTCTGAAAGAGGCCGGTGAGCCAAGGAGGACATGCTGAGACGAGGCTCACTGCCCAGGTCACCCTGACACACCTGCACCACTGACACTGACTGACCTGGAGGAGCTCGGATGAGTTCCTGATAGATTTAGATGCTAAATCTATCAGGACGTTCTCACTTTGCTGGTGAAACTGGCTGAGAGTTGCGTATGACTTGGTTTGTATGACCCGGCAACTAAAAACTAAGTGCATTTTACTGCATTCCTCAACTCTGAGGTGGGAAACTGAGGGTCCAGCACAGTTTGGTGTGGAGATTTTCTATCACATCTGTCAGTAGCTCTGTACATGAAACTCTAGGTAGCATATTTTTATATAGGTGTTAGAATTAGCCACTATTTGCCACTTGTTTTTTACACACCTTAGTGAACATAAACACTAGGGGGCAGTGAAACGCCCACATATACACACACTAGTGAACATGCATAATAGGGGGCAGTAAAACACCCGCATATATACACACTAGGGGGCAATGAAACACCCGCTTATATACATATTAGGGGGCAGTTAAACACCCACATATACACACACTAGGGGTCAATGAAACACCCGCTTATATACATACTAGGGGGCAGTTAAACACCCACATATACACACACTAGGGGGCAGTAAAACACCCGCATATATACACACTAGGGGGCAGTTAAACACCCACATATACACACACTAGGGGGCAGTAAAACACCCGCATATATACACACTAGGGGGCAGTGAAACACCCACATATAACCACTCTAGTGAACATACATACTAGAGGGCAGTAAAACACCCGAATACTGGGGGCAGTGAAACACCCGCTTATATACACACTAGGGGGCAGGGAAACACCCACATATTCCCCCGGCTAGTGAACATACACACTAGGGGGCAGTGAAACACCCACATATATACACACACTAGGGGGCAGTTAAACACCCACATATAACCACACTAGTAAACATGCACACTAGAGGGCAGTGAAACACCCACGTATATATACACACACACTAGTGAACATACTGTGAGCACACTTGCCCAGAGCGGTGGGCAGTCCTATCCTTGGTCCCTGGGAAGCAGTTGGGGGTTAGGTGTCTTGCTCAAGGACACTTCAGTTGTGTGCTGCTGTTCCAGGGAATTGAATCAACCTTCCGGTCACAAGACCAGATCCCTAACCTTCAGCCCACGACTGCCCCCTCGTAGATATTAATCTCCTCAGTCAAAAATGCCACCAGCATTAAAACTACGAGGCTGAAGTCGACGTTTACAGCTTCTTCTCTTTTACATTCTGGCTCTTATGAACTCTGGGGCAGGAACCTGAGGGTCCAGCACGGTTTGGTGTTTTTCTGCCTTAACATTCCACATACACCTGGAAATGAACTTGAATTATATAAATTTCATTAGTTTGAGCTGGAAAGTTAACAAACTGTGCAGAAACCCGACCCTCCAGACCACATGACGTGGTAATCATGTTATTGATAGGAGTTCCACAGGGTTCACTACTAGGACCTGTGTCATTTAGTTTGTACATAATTGTGTTACAGTCAGTCTGTACTGGTGGGGAGGTTCAGTCGATGCCTCTGTGATGGGACGGATAAAATAAAATTTAAACGAGACTAAAACCAAGAATAAAACAAAAAAAAGAATAAAGAAGTAAAATACATAGAATATAGAAGTTATACTCAAAAGAAACAATCATAGATTAATAAATAGGAGTGGAATTTAGACTAAATATAGTGAAAGAAATTGAAAAGAAAGGTAAAAAAACAATTGAAGCGTATCAAAATTAGAAAAATGGTAATAATAATAATAATAATAGAAACACTAATAATAGAAATACTAATAATAGAAAAGAAGTTTCCAGAGATGTCAGATGGAAACATTGCATTTTAATTTCTGCTGATGTGGAAATATCAAAGTAGTGTTTTTTTATTATTATTTTATTGTATTTCATAGTTTTTATTTAATTGTTTGTTTAGCCTAATTTGTAGACCTGCTATTTCCCTCTTTCTCCCTGGACGTGTCCTCGCGCGGCTGAGATCGGTATCTCTGATGTTTAGACAGTAGTACTTGGCTTGGCGTGACTGGATCTGGGTGACTGAGAGTGAGAGGCAGACGAGAAGAGGTCGTCTTGGGTTCAGAGTGGAACTTTGGCATGCGCTGCGCTGCGCTGCACGCCGTCTGCAAGCGGAGGTGAAGTAGAGGGCGCCTGCAGGAAGCTGAAATAACCCATGCAGATGTAGTGTATGTACATGCAGCCCCTCATGAAGGCCTCTCTCAGACCCTAATACTCACACCAGCACTCTGTTAGTGCTCAGCGTGGAGATTAACCTGTTTGGCTGAAAACTCAAGCCTGCGTTGTCGGCCCAGACCAGCCAGGTGCTCCTGGACGAAGGTACTGACCACATTCAGGCTTCTGCTCGGCTGCTGCTGTTGGCTGGTACATACACTGTCCACTCTATTAGACACTCCTACTACTTGCTGGTCCACCTTGTAGATGTAAAGTCAGAGACAGTAGCTCATCTGCTGCTCAGTGGACACAGGACGCCGCCCACAGGACACTGCTGTCTATAACACCACCACCACCACGTCAGTGTCACATCAGTGTTGAGAATCAGCCACCTACCTAACAGTATCTGCTCTGTGGGGGTCCTGTGGGGGTCCTGATCATTAAAGAACAGAGTAATAAAGTATACAGAGAATCAGATGAACTACAGTCTGTAAGTGGAGCTCCTGTATGGTCAGTGGCAGTGTCACAGGACGCCCTTACAGCAAGCTGGAACACATTCTGGGTGAAGAGCCCAGCTGTCAGTGTCTGGAGCTTCATGATCTCTGCTGTAGATGAAACTGGGAGCTCTGGGAGTCTCCCTTTCGCTCCAGTTTAGATTAAGGAGCAACAAGAGGCCCTTAATTAGTGGATCTCGGTGACCCAGTACCTTTATGGGAGGCTAATGATTCACCTGTGTGCTCAGGTGTTTTACCCTTACGAGCGTGAAACATTGTTCTTTTGTTGATGCAGATCACTTCAGGAGCCGATCTGTTCAGACTGATATCAGATACAGATCACGTTCACCAGGTAACGTGAACAGACTATCCAAAGAAATCAGATTTGGTCCAATCAGATTTTTCAAAACCCCTCAAGCATTGTGGCCTAGAACTTCAGACCTTCAAACATGTTCTGGCCTACTGAATATAGTCCCTGTCCATGTGTTCAAATAGAAAATGGATTATGATGGAGATACAACAGCTGCTCTTCATATCCTGTGATAGTTTCCTGATGAATGGACCAATAGAAATGCTTCCTTTGGATTGATTCCTTTAGAGTCACATGCCTGTGTATACGTGCCGCTGTTGGAGTTGGTAGAAGCTGTGTTGGTGTAGTTTTCCGAGCGTGGGGAGGAGGAGGAGGAGGAGGAGGAGGAGGAGGAGGAGAGTCTCTAACTGAACTCTGATATTGGGCCGTTATGAGCCCCAGGCCTGAGCGAGCTCAACTGGAGGACTATTCTTCTCCAGAGCACATGATCCTCCTCATTACGTAACCGAGCCCCGCAGCGCTGGAGGCCTGAGAGCCGGAGAACCTGAGAACCTGCCTGCTGCTGCAGCTGAGAGGACTGAGAGAGGCTGGTGGTGCAGCAGACGGGTATTGATGAGGCATATTGACGGGTATTGATGAGGCATATTGACGGGTATTGATGAGGCATATTGACGGGTATTGATGAGGCATATTGACGGGTATTGATGAGGCATATTGACGGGTATTGATGAGGCATATTGACGGGTATTGATGAGGCATATTGATGGGTATTGATGAGGCATATTGACGGGTATTGATGAGGCATATTGACGGGTATTGATGAGGCATATTGACAGGTATTGATGAGGCATATTGACGGGTATTGATGAGGCATATTGACGGGTATTGATGAGGTGTTGACAGACTATGGGGGGCTTGTTGGGGGTGGTCTGTTATAGTGTTAATATCAGACTCAGCAGACACTCTGTAAAGACTAAGCACTGCTCTCTCATACAGAACCTCTTTTTGTAACTTTCTTCCTTCTGTCTCTCTCTCTCCCCTTTCTCACTCGTTTTTCTCTTTCTCATCTCTCCCCCTTCCCTCCTTTTCTCTTTCTTTTTTCTTTCTTTCCGTCTACCTGTCTTTTTCTCCCCCCTTTCTTTCTTTCTTTCTCTCTGTCCCTCTTTATGTCTCTTTCTCTTGCTTTTTCTCTTTCTCTCTCACTCTCTCTCTCTTTCCTCTCTCTCCCCCCTTTCTCACTAGTTTCTCTCTTTCTCCTCTCTCCCACTTCCCTCCTTTTCTTTCTTTTTTCTTTCTCCCCCTTTTGTTTTTTCTCTCTCCCCCTCTTTTTGTCTCTCTTTACCCTTTTTCTCTTTTTCTCCCTGTTTCTCCACCCCTCCTCCCCTCTTTCTTTCTTACTCTCCTTTTCTCTCCCCCCTCTTTCTCTCCCCCTCTTTCTGCTCTCTCCCCTTTCTTTCTTTTTTCTTTCTCTCCCTTTTTCTCCATCCTTCCTTCCTTCTCTCTCTCTCTCTCTCTCTCTCTCTCTCTCTGTGTGATTTATGGAGGGCGTGTCTGTGTTGGTGAATGTAAAGTCAGCACTGTTAGAAATGCTCCGTCTGTGTGGGACGTATTTATAGAACAGCACATACGACTACAGGAGGAAGATTTTCCGTCCACGTTGTTCCGTCAGCCCTTCTGGATCTCCCATCAGCTCCTGCAGCTCCGCACCACTGACTGCTCCTCCAGCCCGAGCGGATCTGTATGAGCGTCTGTGCTGCAGACTGTGTGTGGATAAACCTGATAAGACCCCCTAATAAGCCCACCAGAAAGGAAGCATCATGGCTAATTAGCTCAGTAATGTTCTAATTAAGTGCGATTTCCTGTTTGTCTATCCTGAGAGATCATTTCTGATAGAGCGCTGGAGGTCCGGAGCTCTTCATTACAACTGTGGGAATAACTCTGTGTTCTCTCTCTTTCTCTCTCTTTTCTCTCGATTTTCTCTCTCTTTCTCTCTCTTTTCTCTCTCTTTCTCTCTCTTTCTCTTTAATTTCTCTCTCTTTCTCTCTCTTTCTCTCGATTTTCTCTCTCTTTCTCTCTCTTTTCTCTCTCTTTCCTCTTGATTTTCTCTCTCTTTCTCTTTAATTTCTCTCTCTTTCTCTCTCTTTTCTCTCTCTTTCTCTTGATTTTCTCTCTCTTCCTCTCTCTTTTCTCTCTCTTTTTTCTCTTTCTTTCTCTTGATTTTCTCTCGATTTTCTCTCTCTTTTTTCTCTTTCTTTCTCTTGATTTTCTCTCTCTTTCTCTCGATTTTCTCTCTCTTTTTTCTCTCTCTTTCTCTTCATTTTCTCTCTCTCTCTCGATTTTCTCTCTCTTTCTCTCTCTTTCTCTTGATTTTCTCTCTCTTTCTCTCTCTTTTCTCTCTCTTTTTTCTCTTTCTTTCTCTTGATTTTCTCTCTCTTTCTCTCGATTTTCTCTCTCTTCTCTCTCGCTCGCTTGATGATTCTTTCTATTTTCTCTTGCTCGCTCTCTCTATTCTCTCACTCGCTTGTTCGGTCTCTCTTTTCTTTCTCTCACGTTCTCTGTCTGTCTCTCTCCTCCCTCTCGCTCGCAATATCTCTCTATTCTCTCTATTCTTTCTCTCACTCTCTTTCTGTGTCTGTCTATATATTTTCTCTATCTATTCTCTCTCGTTCGCTTGCTCTCTGTATTTTCTCTTTTTCTATTTTCTCTCTATTCTTGCTCGCTCTTTATTCTCTCACTCGCTTGCTCTCTATCTTTCTCTCACTCTCTCTTTTTGTGTCTATTTTCTTTCTCTCTATTCTCTCTCTCTCTCCCTCTCTCTCTCTCTCTCCCTCTCTCTCTCTCTCTCTCTCTCTCTCTCTCTCTCTCCCTCTCTCTCTCTCTCTCTCTCTCTCTCTCTCTCTCCCTCTCCCTCTCTCTCTCTCTCTCCCTCTCTCTCTCTCTCTCTCTCTCTCTCTCTCTCTCTCTCTCTCTCTCTCTCTCTCTCTCTCTCTATTCTCTCTCTCTCTCTCTCTATTCTCTCTCTCTCTCTCTCTCTCTCTCTCTCTCTCTCTCTATTCTCTCTCTCTCTCTCTCTCTCTCTCTCTATTCTCTCTCTCTCTCTCTCTCTCTCTCTCTCTCTCTCTCTCTCTCTCTCTCTCTCTCTCTCTCTATTCTCTCTCTCTCTCTCTCTCTCTCTATTCTCTCTCTCTCTCTCTCTCTATTCTCTCTCTCTCTCTCTAGGTGAAGGTGAATATTCTGGGTGATGTGGTGGATCAGGGCTCCACTAATCTGCGGGTGGATCCGGACGGGTTCAGCCCTCACGCCGCCATTTACTCCATGAGACCAGACGTGCGCTGCATCATCCACTTGCATACCCCGGCTGTGGCGGCTGTGAGTAGCTCTGCGCTGACACTGTTCACCTGAACTGAGCCGAGCACAGTGGTTTAATCTCTTAACGGAATATGAAACACTTACTGAGCATGTAATCAGCTCCACTGACCACATAGGAGCCCGTTATAGACCGTATAGGTTCCTCACTATAGTACTAGGTTTGCCTGTGAAAGCAGGATGAGGGAGATGCATCAGGAATCACAGAATGGACACAAGTAGACCAGTTTTTGTATGTGAGGGGACGTTTCAGCCAGGAACCCCTGTTTAACCCCTAATTAATACTGCTCATTCCTCCAGTATTGATTCAGTTTGGTCCACATGTCCTGCTCTGGTTTAGTGAGCTGTCTCTCCGTCCTCCTACAGGTTTCTTCTATGAAGTGTGGTCTACTGCCCATCTCTCAGGAGTCCCTGATCCTGGGGGATATCGCCTACTACAGCTACCAGGGCAGCCTGGACGAGCAGGAGGAGAGAGTGGAGCTCCAGAAAGCCCTCGGCCCCTCAGCGAAGGTACACACGCGTGAAGCAGCGCATCAAGAAAACAGACCACCACATACTGAAGTGTTGAGCTACAACTGGTGTGTTGGCGGTTGGTGGTCCTCGATACCGAGGAGCTCCTCAACGTCTGTGGTTTGGTTTTCTTTTATTGTCCTGTGGATCAACCAGCACCTCACACTCAACTCCGGCCCTCTCGTCATTAACGTTACACTGTTTACTTACCGTAACGTACACTTTTACATCTACCACCAGTGTTCACCCCCAGATCACCCTTACACACAATACTCACTCCTACTGACCACCAGTGTTCACCCCCAGATCACCCTTACACACTACAATACTCACTCCTACTGACCACCGGTGTTCACCCCCAGATCACCCTTACACGCTACAATACTCACTACTACTGACCACCAGTGTTCACCCCCAGATCACCCTTACACACTACAATACTCACTCCTACTGACCACCAGTGTTCACCCCTAGATCACCCTTACACACTACAATACTCACTACTACTGACCACCAGTGTTCACCACCAGATCACCCTTACACACTACAATACTCACTACTACTGACCACCAGTGTTCACCCCCAGATCACCCTTACACACTACAATACTCACTCCTACTGACCACCAGTGTTCAACCCCAGATCACCCTTACACACTACAATACTCACTCCTACTGACCACCAGTGTTCAACCCCAGATCACCCTTACACACTACAATACTCACTCCTACTGACCACCAGTATTCACCCCCAGATCACCCTTACACACTACAATACTCACTCCTACTGACCACCAGTGTTCAACCCCAGATCACCCTTACACACTACAATACTCACTCCTACTGACCACCAGTGTTCAACCCCAGATCACCCTTACACACTACAATACTCACTCCTACTGACCACCAGTGTACACCCCCAGATCACCCTTACACACTACAATACTCACTCCTACTGACAACCAGTGTACACCCCCAGATCACCCTTACACACTACAATACTCACTCCTACTGACCACCAGTGTTCAACCCCAGATCACCCTTACACACTACAATACTCACTCCTACTGACCACCAGCACCATCAGCTCAGCTTCTCCTTCACCAGTTCTCCTGTTTCCACCTTAAATGGCGGTGCAGGTACGTTCTGGCTCCTGCTGCACTGTTTAAGGTGGAACAGGTAAACTGGTGAGTGAGCTGACTTACTGTGGATCATAAATTCTCATTTTCACTCTCTGATACCTGGTCCAGCTGATAAAAGCCCACTTCTGATACCGTGTGTGTGTGTGTGTGTGTGTGTGTGTGTGTGTGTGTGTGTGTGTGTGTGTGTTTTCAGGTGCTGGTTTTGAGAAACCATGGTGTGGTGGCTTTGGGGGAGACCATTGAGGAGGCTTTCCACTTCATCTACTGTGTTCAGTTGGCCTGTGAGATCCAGGTTAGACACATCACATCACACCACAGCATAACATGGTAGTAATAGGACCTCATGGTACTTAAATACTTTTATTATTATTCATGCTCTCACTTCTCTGTTGTTTTTTCTACACTACTATATAAAAGTCTGAGCTGATCAATAAGTGTCTGATCACCAGTAAGAACACCAGATCTGATTAGAACAGATGTAAATAATCAGACATACAATACAAAGTAACATGAATATGTTATTGTGAGAGAAGTAGATCAGATCTTGATCCAGTTTGAGGAACAAAGTTAGGTTCCAGATTTCTCTTTTAGTGTAAAAGCTCTACTTACTCTATTAATACTGATTAATATTTAATAATAAAGTGTAAAAGCTCTACTTACTCTATTAATACTGATTAATATTTAATAATAAAGTGTAAAAGCAATACTTACTCTATTAATACTGATTAATATTTAATAATAAAGTGTAAAAGCTCTACTTTATTAATACTGATTAATATTTAATAATAAAGTGTAAAAGCTCTACTTACTCTATTAATACTGATTAATATTTAATAATAAAGTGTAAATATCTACTTATTCTATTAATACTGATTAATATTTAATAATAAAGTGTAAAAGCACTACTTACTCTATTAATACTGTTTAATATTTAATAATGAAGTGTAAAAGCACTACTTACTCTATTAATACTGATTAATATTTAATAATAAAGTGTAAAAGCACTACTTGCTCTATTAATACTGTTTAATATTTAATAATAAAGTGTAAAAGCACTACTTACTCTATTAATACTGTTTAATATTTAATAATAGTGTAAAAGCTCTACTAACTCTATTAATACTATTTAATATTTAATAATAAAGTGTAAAAGCTCTACTTACTCTATTAATACTGTTTAATATTTAATAATAAAGTGTAAAAGCTCTACTTACTCTATTAATACTGATTAATATTTAATAATAAAGTGTAAAAGCACTACTTACTCTATTAATTCTGATTAATATTTAATAAAGTGTAAAAGCTCTACTTACTCTATTAATACTGATTAATATTTAATAATAAAGTGTAAAAGCACTACTTACTCTATTAATACTGTTTAATATTTAATAATAAAGTGTAAAAGCACTACTTACTCTATTAATACTGATTAATATTTAATAATAAAGTGTAAAAGCTCTACTTACTCTATTAATACTGATTAATATTTAATAATAAAGTGTAAAAGCTCTACTTTATTAATACTGATTAATATTTAATAATAAAGTGTAAAAGCTCTACTTACTCTATTAATACTGTTTAATATTTAATAATAAAGTGTAAAAGCACTACTTACTCTATTAATACTGATTAATATTTAATAATAAAGTGTAAAAGCTCTACTTACTCTATTAATACTGATTAATATTTAATAATAAAGTGTAAAAGCTCTACTTACTCTATTAATCCTGATTAATATTTAATAATAGTGTAAAAGCTCTACTTACTCTATTAATACTGTTTAATATTTAATAATAAAGTGTAAA
>CM038728.1:1873427-1878427 GCA_021613375.1 Megaleporinus macrocephalus
TCTCTCTCTCTCTCTCTCTCTCTCTCTCTCTCTCTGTAGGTGAATGCGTTCTCCTGTGCTGGCGGGGTGGAGAACCTGATCGTTTTGGATTTGGAGAAGTACAGGTCTCGGACGCAGGGCGTGGCTGAGGTCGGCGTCAACATGGGCTCCCAGCAGAAGTGGAAGCTTGGAGAGCTGGAGTTCGAGTCCCTGATGAGGATGCTGGACAACCTGGTACGTGTGACCACATGGTTTCACTCTTGCTGAAGCTCTGATCTGTTTCAGTCTCAGAACGCAGCCGCACTCACGAGGAAAGTGAAAGAGAAACGGGAGAGTGAAGGCCAGACGCTGGAGCCAACGCAGAGGGTTCATAATGAAACCTCTCCAGCTGGTTACTGGCACTAGGACAGTTCTTCTTTGTCTTTAACTAAACGGTTTCTCCCTATTCATCACTTCATACGTCAGAAAATCCTGTCAACAGCCATCAAAGAGGAAAATGACCATGTTTTTAACTCGGGCTACGAATTACAGATGACCAGTCCCTTCAGTAAAGTCCTTCAGAACTTAGTTATGGATACAACTGGAAAGTTTGGTGTATGTAAGAGCAATAGAGGAGGGTTAGGGTCCTTTTCAGCCTGCACTGCTTTGTCCTTGGTTCCATATATGACGTATACAGTTGCTCAGTTCCCACAGATAGCATTTAATAGCTTTAATGATTGAACTAGAAAGCCATAACGTTTAACCTTTGGTGAGTAAATATGAATGAAAATAAAATAATCCCACCAAAAAGCGTAGTAACCCAAAAACAAAGAACCCCTAAAAACCTTTGGACCTCATTTTCTGCATAGCTTTGACCTCTAAGCTGAGCATTAAGAATAAAAGCTCTCTTCAAAGCAATCTGGCAACAGGTGTTTCTCACCAGCATCACCCTGAACACGCTGTCTGCTGGGTGAGATCTTAACTCTGATGTTTTTGGAAAGTCCAGCTCTGTAAACTCTTGGATCCTGTATATAAATATTATTCCTGATTTTGTCTGAAGCTGTGTGGAACCTCTGATGATGATGATGATGATGATGATGTATTGACCCTGCCTCTTCCTCCCACCAGGGTTACCGGACGGGCTACGCTTACCGGCACCCGATCGTGCGGGACAAGCCGCGGCACAAGAGCGAGGTGGAGATTCCAGCCACGGTGACGGCTTTCTCGTTCGACGAGGACGACGTACCGCGCCTTCCTTTCAGGCTCCTGCAGCAGCGGCAGCAGAGGGAGAAGACCCGCTGGCTCAACTCCCCCAACTGCTACACCAGAGTCAACGTGAGCGACGGGAGCAGCGAGGAGAGCGCACGCATCAGGACCATGGTACGGTTTCCTCAGTCGGTCGGACGACCTGGTCAGCTAATCGACCAACTATGGGCTGCAAAGCTTCATCACACCTTAAATAGAAGCTCCTTTAGTGTTTTCTGTACGTTCTAGAGTTTTACGTCCCTAAGATCATTTTACTGGTTGTAGTAAATGAGTTTGAAACAAATAACGTTATCTGCCAATATAGTTATTATATATCTTATCTTAAATCTAGTCAATCAAGTGTATAAATTTAAAATAAGTATTGCGTGTGTGTGAGAGAGATTTAAGATGCTGTTTACTTGCGCAGACTGGTTTGTGGGCGTGTCTGCTGGTCAGGCCTGGTGTGCTGATTCCCTCTAGTGGCTGGTTTTAGTATTAAGCGCAGCCCATAGACTGTTTTTAAAGAGGAATTCCACCCATTTTTTCAGAATCGTATTTATAAATGTATAAATTTGATGTAAAAAGTGGTTTGATGAGAAATTGTTTATTTGTAAAGAAACTGCCAGATACTTTGTTGTCTTCTTGTATTATTATTATTATTATTATTATTATTGTTATTGTTATTATTATTATTATTATTATTATTGTTATGTAGGGTGTACATATTTATTACTGGTGGTGAAAGGAGCCAAATGTCTGCTTATGAAAGTTGCCTTACAGAAAATTAGATTGCATTAAAACCATGTTTTGTTTGTTTTTGAGGGTGTTTTGTTTGTCTGTTTGTATTTTGGGTGACTAAGTGACTATTTTATTTTTGTACTATCATCACTGGAAAGAAATCTGTGAGTTTAAACTCTACAATGAAGTTGGACCCTTTCATATTAAACCACTCTGAATTACTTTAATATTGGTATTCAGTTGTATGTTGGTATTATTTATTGATAGATAACATGCTGTCTACACTCATAACAGTATGGTTACTCATAACAGTTGTATGTTTATATTTTCATACTCATATTTTTATAATAATAATAATATATATTATATAATATTGTGCACTTTGTATATGCTGTTAATATTGTGGTAGTTCTGTCATTTATGTCCACTTATTGCACATTTACACTGTTTTGCACTATTGCTACTATTTGCACTTCTGATAGACGCTAGCTGCACTTCATTGCCTTCAGCTGAGCAATAACAAAGTGGTATCTATCTATATATCTATATATCCATCCGTCTGTTTGAAAAAATTACATTTAGAAAAACGGGTTAAATCTAAAATGCTGCTTTATTTATTTATTTATTTTTAGATTAGATTTAACTTTATTGTCATTGTGTAGAGTTACAGGTTCAAAGGCAATGAAATGGAGTTAGCAACCAGAAGTGCAAAATACATTATTATTTACATAAAGTGCAAAACAGAAATGAATAACAATTAGAGGTTATTGTATATGTGGTGGTATATAAATAATAAATATATAGAATGTAGGTGTACACAGAGTGTGAGATGAGGGGGTGGTATATAAAATAGAATATATATTACTATACATATATACAGTAAGGAGTTATGACTAAAGCCTCCTTTCTTTCTTTAAGTGGATGAAGTCTGAAGACGGCAGCACCAGCAGCGGCACCCCGATTCGCATCGAGGACCCCAACCAGTTTGTCCCCCTGAACACGAACCCCAGCGAGGTTCTTGAGAAGAGAAATAAAGTAGGTTTCTGTTCCACTGAGCGGTTTCTCCAGCAGGCGGTCACCTGATCTGTCTGCTTCTAAACCTGTTTACTAATATCGGTTTCAGATCAGAGAGCAGAACCGCTTTGACCTGATGTCTGCTGGACCACAGTCTCACAAGCTGGCTGGCATTGTCGTTGAGAGACCGCCGGTATGTACTGCAGCACCACCAATAGTACTGCATTACCCAGAATTCTCTTTGCCCCCCCAATTCCTTTATAGATAGTTCTGAGCCTGCAGTTCTCATGTCCTCCACTAGGTGGAGGCAAACTCCAGCTTTCTGATATTGTCTCAGTGGAATGTTGGTCTCATGTTAAGTTTAAATTTAAACACAGGCTGCGCAGTATGGCTAATTATTAGACTGCAGTCGCGGCCCGCCTGGCAGTGCATATACGAGAAACCTCTGTGACGTGCTTTAATCTCTGGCCCGAAATTTGTACGCTTGTTAACTTAATCAGCTCAATAAAACATAAAAATAGCTTTCATGATGGGTGATAATACACAGCCTGCACAATAAAACTTTCCAGCGTAGGTTCTAGACTTGTTTATGTTTTGCTGAGGCCGATATTGACGAGATAATTAAATGATTATTGCGCAGCCTTTTTTTAAACGTTTAAGAGATATTGCTGCCAACTTAACGTGGCTGTGCTTTGCTTTAAAGGAGCAGTTCACTGCGAAGGTAACGTGGCTTCAGAATGTTTGTTTGATGCTGCTTGCCGTGTGTTTTTATGAGTCCTTCAGACCCGTTTGAATTCACTGATGTGGTTCTTGTTCATTCTTGCCGGACCGCTGAGTTGTTGACCGGCCTTTGAGGACTGACGGTATTAACAGTGATGTAGCTGCAGTGATCTCTACGTCCCATGGCTTTGAACGTGGGCTAATGTTTACATCCAAAAGTTTGTGACCGTCGTCCTCACTGGCTGCCTCTGCGGTCCGGCTAAAATCGGGAATTGCTGAAACATTACTATCATGTGATAAATCATTAGCTGAAATTCACTAATTGTAATAATTATTTACTTATTAAGGTTATTGGTGCGTTCACATTCACCAACGCTGGGATCTTCAGGTCCTTCCTTCTCTCAGTGAGCGAGTGTGTAGCTACCAATGCTAAGAAATAAGGAATTTTAAAGTCACATGTTTATAAATACATTAGTGTATATGTATGTGTGTGTGTGTGTGTGTGTATATATATATATATATATATATATATATATATATATATATATATATATATATATATATATATATAAAATCTCATGTTCAGACAGACGTGCTGTAACACTGTTTACTCTAATAATTATTCTGTACATACAGTGTGTATATATAATTTATGTATAATTCTTTTAGAAAGAGAAAGAGATTGTCCATTCTGGCCCTCTTTGAAAAAGTTTGGGCACCCCTGGCTATATATACGGGTGAGGGGGGCCTATCATTTAGACCAGAGGTCACTAATAGGTGGACTGCGGTCCGGATCCATACCCAGACGTTGTCCAATGCGGACCCCAACCGATAAACTATTGAGAAGGATTAAATTTAGACTGTTTATTTGAAGCGGCGGAGCTTTTCTTGTCTTTACGGTATACAGGCTTTACGATGCAGTGAACTCACAGACCAATCACGTGCGTTGTAAGATCACCAAAGGCTCCTCAGCCAATCCGATCTGTGCATATTCGGGAGTGCAAAGCCTTGTTTTTTAAGGAGCCCTTGTTTCAAGGAGTAAAACTCATTTAAGTTCTATAAATGATTAATTTAGTTCAATAAATATTGTTAAAATGTATTGAACAGTATTTGTAATCTGTCTTTCAGTTGTTGATGATATAAAATGCTGATAGAGGCTACTAGGCTACTTCAGTATACAGGATGTAGCACGGAGATGATTGAAATTGTGAGCGTCCGGACCCTGGACTGAGGAAGTTTCCACTAAATGGACCTCACTGAACTCTGTAGCAGATCCGAGAAGATCAGAGAAGACCAGAATCTCAGAGATTGATTGATTTGCAGTA
>CM038728.1:1883427-1898427 GCA_021613375.1 Megaleporinus macrocephalus
CACAATTTAATTCTTCTCAGTAGATTATCAGTTTGGGTCCGCATTGGACAACATCTGGGTCTGGACCCATACTGTCTGCAACAAGCTATTTCACATTAAACCACTTTGTTTACGTGTGTATATATATATATATATACACACTACCGCTCAAAAGTTTAGGATCAATTTAGCATTTAATTTCATGCATTTTTCATGTAATTTACAAACAATATTGTTCATTTCACAATTAATTAAAGTATATTAGATGATTTTTAAAGAATAAAAATGTTTGTATGAAAGTCTATTTTTGTATAAAGGCTTATTTTACATATAGTCTATTATCAGTAATTCTCAGTCCTCTGTCTAAATCTCCTGGTACGACCACCAATCCAAGTTAAGGATGTTATTGGACTAATTGGTTGTTAGGACACTCTTGATCAATTGTGATCACAGCTGAAAAACATTCTACTAATAAGTGAGTATAAAAGGGAACAACATTCTAGGTTAGTTTAGTATCTGAAGATCAGCAGTTGATGTCTTGCTGACCGACTCACAATGACCAGAAAGAAACAACTTTCTTTAGAGACCCGTCAGTCCATTGTTGTGTTAAGAAGAAGATCCTCCATTAAAACAAGAACATTTCACTGTGATCCTGACTTTTGAGCGTTATTGTGTAGAATGGGGTGATGACTGGTCAGAGTAAGATTGGGGTGGTGGTAAGGTTCAGCGTGCCTTGTTGGTATGGACCAGAAACATATGAGTACAGGAAGTGTATGACTGGTAATAACTGTCTGGGCGCACCAGGTGAGCAGACCTTTAAATAAAAGCTCTTTGATTGGAGCTAGTTAGATGTTTTTTTCTTCCATGTTGATGGTAAAAGCTAATATTAGTGCCAGCTTTAGATAAACAGTGGACGTTTGAGGCCGCTGGTGGTCCCTAAACCCCCTGAACCCTGAGGAAGAGCAGTGAAGGAAGGCGTGCGGTATGTTACCGATGTTGCTCTTTATGTTATGTCTGTACATCTGCTGACGTAGATGGTCTGACGTTGTAGAGACGACAGGAAACTGATGCTGGGTAACGTCACCTGGCTCGTCTATAGGCTTCCGCTCGCCTGGAGGCTTAAACAATAGCCTCGGAATAACCCAGTCATGAGAACAAAGGAAGGCCCTCGGGGGGAGCAGCTCAGGCATGACGTCTCGTCTAGCGCCACGTAGCACGCTAACGCGTCTCCCAACAGAGGCTCCGGACGAACCAGGCCCGCTGATTAAATAATGCTGTATGTTTATCAGCCGTATATCCACTTAGACGCTCGTGTAGAGATCAGTAACTCTGTTCCGGCTCCTCGCCCGGGGCCGCCAGCGTGTCAGGACCACCCAGTAAGAATAAGAATCAGCGGTGGCGGCTTACGCAGTCTCACCTGTTACGTGACTCCTTGGAGCTACCAGGACTTTATATATAGGTGGAGAAAGGCAGGAGGAGATCTTTTTATGGTGAAGAAAGGCAGGAGGAGATCTTTTTATGGTGAAGAAAGGCAGGAGGAGATCTTTTTATGGTGAAGAAAGGCAGGAGGAGATCTTTTTATGGTGAAGAAAGGCAGGAGGAGATCTTTTTATGGTGGAGAAAGGCAGGAGGAGCTCTTTTTATGGTGAAGAAAGGCAGGAGGAGATCTATTTAGGTGGAGAAAGACAGGAGAAGCTCTGTTCAAGGTGAAGAAAGACAGGTGGAACTCCGCTTAAGGCAGAAGGAGCTCTTTTTAAGGTGGAGAAAGGCAGAAGGAGCTCTTTTTGAGATGAAGAAAGACAGGAGAAGCTCTGTTCAAGGTGAAGAAAGACAGGTGGAACTCTGCTTAAGGCAGAAGGAGCTCTTTTATGGTGAAGAAAGGCAGGAGGAGCTCTTTTTGTGGTGAAGAAAGGCAGAAGGAGCTCTGTTTAAGGTGAAGAAAGGCAGAAGGAGCTCTTTTTATGGTGAAGAAAGGCAGAAGGAGCTCTTTTTGTGGTGGAGAAAGGCAGAAGGAGCTCTTTTATGGTGGAGAAAGGCAGAAGGAGCTCTTTTATGGTGGAGAAAGGCAGAAGGAGCTCTCTTTAAGGTGGAGAAAGACAGAAGGAGCTCTTTTTATGGTGAAGAAAGGCAGAAGGAGCTCTTTTTGTGGTGAAGAAAGGCAGAAGGAGCTCTCTTTAAGGTGGAGAAAGACAGAAGGAGCTCTGTTTAAGGTGGAGAAAGGCAGAAGGAGCTCTGTTTAAGGTGGAGAAAGGCAGAAGGAGCTCTTTTATGGTGAAGAAAGGCAGAAGGAGCTCTGTTTAAGGTGAAGAAAGACAGAAGGAGCTCTCTTTAAGGTGGAGAAAGGCAGAAGGAGCTCTTTTAAGGTGGAGAAAGGCAGAAGGAGCTCTTTTTGTGGTGAAGAAAGACAGAAGGAGCTCTGTTTAAGGTGGAGAAAGGCAGAAGGAGCTCTTTTATGGTGAAGAAAGGCAGAAGGAGCTCTCTAAGGTGGAGAAAGACAGAAGGAGCTCTTTTATGGTGAAGAAAGGCAGAAGGAGCTCTCTTTAAGATGGAGAAAGGCAGAAGGAGCTCTCTTTAAGGTGGAGAAAGGCAGAAGGAGCTCTTTTATGGTGAAGAAAGGCAGAAGGAGCTCTTTTATGGTGAAGAAAGGCAGAAGGAGCTCTCTTTAAGGTGGAGAAAGGCAGAAGGAGCTCTTTTATGGTGAAGAAAGGCAGAAGGAGCTCTGTTTAAGGTGGAGAAAGGCAGAAGGAGCTCTGTTTAAGGTGGAGAAAGGCAGAAGGAGCTCTTTTATGGTGAAGAAAGGCAGAAGGAGCTCTGTTTAAGGTGGAGAAAGGCAGAAGGAGCTCTTTTATGGTGAAGAAAGGCAGAAGGAGCTCTGTTTAAGGTGGAGAAAGGCAGAAGGAGCTCTTTTTGTGATGAAGAAAGGCAGAAGGAGCTCTGTTTAAGGTGGAGAAAGGCAGAAGGAGCTCTTTTTGTGGTGAAGAAAGGCAGAAGGAGCTCTTTTATGGTGGAGAAAGGCAGAAGGAGCTCTCTTTAAGGTGGAGAAAGGCAGAAGGAGCTCTTTTATGGTGAAGAAAGACAGAAGGAGCTCTCTTTAAGGTGGAGAAAGGCAGAAGGAGATCTTTTATGGTGAAGAAAGGCAGAAGGAGCTCTGTTTAAGGTGGAGAAAGGCAGAAGGAGCTCTCTTTAAGGTGGAGAAAGGCAGAAGGAGCTCTTTTATGGTGGAGAAAGGCAGAAGGAGCTCTTTTTATGGTGGAGAAAGGCAGAAGGAGCTCTTTTTATGGTGAAGAAAGGCAGAAGGAGCTCTTTTTGTGGTGAAGAAAGGCAGAAGGAGCTCTGTTTAAGGTGGAGAAAGGCAGAAGGAGCTCTTTTTATGGTGAAGAAAGGCAGAAGGAGCTCTTTTATGGTGAAGAAAGGCAGAAGGAGCTCTGTTTAAGGTGGAGAAAGGCAGAAGGAGCTCTGTTTAAGGTGGAGAAAGGCAGAAGGAGCTCTTTTTATGGTGAAGAAAGGCAGAAGGAGCTCTTTTATGGTGAAGAAAGGCAGAAGGAGCTATTTTTATGGTGAAGAAAGGCAGGAGGAGATCTTTTTATGGTGAAGAAAGGCAGAAGGAGCTCTGTTTAAGGTGGAGAAAGACAGAAGGAGCTCTGTTTAAGGTGGAGAAAGGCAGGAGGAGCTCTGTTTAAGGTGGAGAAAGGCAGGAAGAGCTCTGTTTAAGGTGGAGAAAGGCAGGAGGAGCTCTTTTTATGGTGAAGAAAGGCAGGAGGAGATCTTTTTATGGTGAAGAAAGGCAGAAGGAGATCTATTTAGGTGGAGAAAGACAGGAGAAGCTCTGAGATGAAGAAAGACAGGAGAAGCTCTGTTTAAGGTGAAGACAGGTGGAACTCTGCTTAAGGAACCCACCCCGACACACACAATAGGTATCCAATAATCATTAATAGTTAATAGAGAATGCCCTTGAAGACAGTGTGTAACAGTGTAACAGATCAGTCCAAATATTAAAAGGCAATATTAGATTAATCGACTGTTAAATTAATCTAAACTTCAAGCCAAGAGCGAGTTGGTGGTCTCGTCCTGTGGATATCAGAACGCTGCTGTAGGAGTTATTAAATACAGTTAAACTCTTGTTGATGCAGCAGCGAGTGTCTGATTTTGCTCTTCTCTTCTCACAGAGAACCACACAAACCTCCTCCTGAACGGTAAGGATGACCACGGGGAGGAGGAGGAGCTGAGCAAGCGCATGAGTCAGCTGACCACCAGCGTGGAGAGCGTGGAGATCACCGTGCGCTCGGGGGAGAAGATCGAGGAGGCTCTGTCGCCCGAGAGCTCGCCTTCCAAATCTCCCAACAAGAAGAAGAAGAAGTTCCGAACCCCGTCGTTCCTGAAGAAGAACAAGAAGAAAGAGAAGGTGGAAGCTTAGGAAGGTGGATGGGGTGCGAGATGAGAGGACCCACAAGCCGTCTGTCTGTCTACCTGTCTGTCTGTTTACCCTTTTATGTTTTTTCTCTCCTTTTTTTTTGTACAATGTTCTTTTTTGGTTTTTATTTGATTGATTTTTTTTTAATTGGAAAACGGAAAGATTTTGGCACATGTTTTGGGAACGGAAGTGAGCAGAGCGGACGAGAGACACTGCTTCTTTACTGTTTCTTTTGCTAGCTTGTCACGTTTCGGAAGACGTGAAGGGAAAAGTGGGCTTGAGCGGGAAGATTTAGTCCTGGGAAACTGGCTCTTCCTTCAATCCATCTCAGCTTTGGTAGACTGAATATACACACGCATATATATACATATATATATATATATTAGGACACCATCCATGGCCAGGTCCTGCAGCGGTCCTGTTCCTGCTAGTTTCTTGGGCTGTTTTGCCTTCTTTCTCCTCCCTCCTTCCTCCTGAACCCTTCTTTAGCCCCTCGTTTAGCCACCACGCTGTTGGGTTCTGCCTCTCCAGTTGAGTTTCATTGAGTTTAAACCACACGATCGAGACAAAGACACACTGGACTCTTGATTTTTTAATTTTTTATTTTTTTTCCTCCCCTTCCTTTTAAACGGCTTTATTAGTCCGTCTCTGTTTCTCTAGTGACGGACAGCAGCGTGGTCCGGGCTCCGGACCTCCCTGGCTGTGTAGTCTGATAATCCTGTGTAGAGTTTCTATTGCTACTCTCGCCAAACACACAAGGTGAACACCGAAAAGCAATCACGTTTTAGTGAAGTGTCGTTTCATTTATCAGCTCATCTCTAGATACGGTATCTTCCGTTTTTTCCTCCTTTTTTTGCTTAAACACTGTTTTTTACTCATTTCTACACAAATGCAAGCGTGTACGCATGTTTTTTCTCGCTAGGGTCTACGTTTCTAGCGCCGATCGATGTAGTGATGCTTGGTTTCTCAGCTATACTTTAACTCAGATTACTAAAAACACAACTATATATAAAAAACTGGATGAGTGACGTTTTATTTTTGTGCTGCACTTTTATTGTAGTGTATGTATGTGTGTATATATATAAATATATAAATGCATATAGATGATTTCAGCATTTGATGGTGTCTGGGAGATTGCAGGAAGTTGGAGGCAGGTGGATTTCATGAGGAGGATGATGGGGATGGAGATGAGGAAGGCAAGTGTGGTGGGGGTTTATGGTTCATCTGTGTTACAATGCTAAAAGATATGCTAAATATATATATTTGTAGCTTTTATTACAGTTTATTACACAGAATCCCGTTTGCCAGAGCGAGGAGATATCACAGGCCAGCATGACGTCGAGAGCCATACGTTTCTGGGTAAAGCCAGACAGGTCGTTTTTAAACTAGTCCTCGGTCGATCCCAACCCGGCTCTATTCCATTGGAATGGTACGAGTTCCTCCAGGGCTAGATGTTATCTAGATGCCTGCTTGGTTGCTCGGTGCCCTGAGAGTGTTCTACCAGTCTTGAAGGGCTCTTATGAGGGGCTCCCAGCTGCATGCCTGTGTCGTTAGCGTTGGTCACCTGAGGTCAGGAACTGCTGGGCATGGCTTTCGTCCCTGTCTGAGACGTGCTCTCGTCCTTCCGAGTGAGAATGGACTGATTTGTGCTGTAGTGTTTTAAGCTGAACGCCAAATGATGATGATGATGACGAAGACTCGAGATGTGATTCGGAAAAAAGTCCCGAGCTTCGGGGCAGCTTCGCTAATTAGGCAGCAACTCTTAACTCCCTAAACTAGCGAGTCAGGATTACGTGCTTCAGTTGGAACTTTGCTGAAACAGCAGTCCACGTTTCCACAGGTGTCTCAGACTCCGAGACTTTCAATCCCAGCGAGCAATGTGAAGGAACGTGGAGAGGGATTTGTTTTAGGTTTTCGTTTGTTCGTGTCTTGTTTTTTCTTCCCTGCCCGTCACGAGCGGTCACCTCCTGCACCAAGACTGTCCAGTAGTTCGTACTTCCCAACAGTCTGCTGTTCCAGAGTCATGCATTCGAGACGAGCCTCGCGTCCTGCTCTGCGATGGTCTTGTAGTTTATTTGCTGGAGCAGTCTGTTAATCTCGCGCCCGACAGTCTGCAGTTCTAGAACGCTTTAATCAAGACGGGCTCCGTCTCCTGTGCTAGAGTTGGACTCACGTTTGAAGTTCCTGATTGCTTCATTCAAGCTGCACCAACTGCGCTAGAACAGACTAGTTCATAACGGTCCACTCTTCTAGAATGCCTTCAGGAAAAACCCTCACTGTTCTTATAAGATGGGCTGGTAGTTTTTACTCCTGCACAGTCTGCTGTTCTAGAATGTGTAGTCATGCCCTGCCTCCTGCACCACGACTGGCTAGAAATGTTCTACAGTCAAGACGTCAAGTCAAGGCAAGACCCACCTCCAGCAGTTTTCTAGAACACTTCATGTCCCACCTCCTGGGATGTGCTAGAAGTTTTCTTCAGTCATGCAGTCCACTTTTCTAGAATCCTTGCGTCAAGGCAAACCCTGCCTCCTGGCTAGAAGTTTTCTACAGTTAAGCAAGTCGCTGTTCTAGAATCCCTCAGTCAAGGCAAGACCCGTCTCCTGCATTTTTCTAGAAAAAACTCAATTCCCCGCCTGGGATTGGCTAGAAGTTTTCTTCAGTCAAGCAGTCCACATTTCTAGAATCCTTGCGTCGAGGCAAACCTTTCTAGAATGCTCCCCACCTTCTGTACTAGAACTGGCTAGCAGTTTCCTACAGTTACATTTTTTTTAGAATCCTTCATTCAATGTAAGTTTGCCTCCTTTTTTCTTGAACGCTTTGACTAGTAGTTTTCCTTGATCATGCAATCCACGTTTCTAGAATCCTTGAGTCAAGGCAAACATTCCTGCCCCGCCTCCTGGGATTAGCTGGAAATTTCTTCACTCAAGCAATTCACTTTTCTAGAGTCCTTGAGTCAAGACATGCTGCCTCCTGTACCAGGACTGGTTGGCAGTCCACTTTTCTAGTCTCCTTCAGCCAAGACAAACCCCACCCCCTGTACCAGGACTAGCTAGTGGCTCATACTTCTGACCTCCTCTGTTCTAGACTGCTTCAATCAAGACAAGTCCTGCCTACACGATTGGCTAGTAGTGCAAACTGTTGAGTCAGTGGTTCTAGAATACTTCAGTCATCACAAGCCCCGCCTCCTGCACTAGTACTAGCTAGTCGGCCAGACTCTACTACGTTCGACAGTAATGGAGCGTGTGAGTATAAACTACTGGCAGTTGTTCTGGAGGAGGCGGAGTTTAATCAGGTCTTGAAAAGAAAGCAGGTAAGAGGTGTAGCTGTAATTGGGCAGATTTGAAGCGACCGTAGTCCAAACTGGTGCCAGTGGTGGCTGTGGTCGCCTGTTAGCTGGCTAGCTTAGCCCTGTTAGGGTTTTGGGTTTTTCTTTTTGGGCTCAAACTGGATCTTCAGGTCTGGCCGTATCTGGACATGGTTGTAAGAAGTGGACAGATGAATTTTTAAAAAATGCGGGAATCAAAAACAGAACCTTATTTTTATTTTATCGCTTCAGTTTAATTTCATTTCCATGTTCATACCTTCTTCTCTGTTTGCAAAGGTCTTTCTTCCGTATGGCAGTGTTTTTATTTCTAGTCTGCAGAGATTTACACTTTATTAATCGTCGTATGAGCAGTAACGGCCGCCAGCTAAACAAACGTGCATTATCTTTGTTTTTGTTTTGTTTCCTCCGACCGTTTGCACTTTTTCTTTTTCTTTGTTTTGGTTAACTAATGCTTCTTTCCTCCATGTAGTCCTCCGTTCCAGAGGATCTTTATTTTAATTTGAATTTTAATTAATTTTAATTTTTTAATTTTTTTTTTTGCTTTGGCATGCGAGTGTGAGCCAAGCCTCGATGTGACCTGTGAAAACGTATATGAACTGTTATCTAATGGACTTGCTTTAGATTGTATTGCTAATCAATGTAAATTCACAAATAAAAAGCTATTTTAAGAAACGAGATCCGACGCCGCTCGTAATCTGTGGCGCTCACGGCTCCCTCACTTCTCCATGTGTCCATCGTTTGGTTTCGCTTCAGCATCACTTTGTTTTGCACATGAACATCATCTTCATTCATGACGTTTTGAGTTTTCTGTGCTGGGCAGTGAGTTTTAGCTCTCACGTGGTTCGACTAGTTTAAAAAAAAGATGCTTTTAGGAGATTAAAAATTATTTTTTTAAGTTCAAACCAATTTCTTTTTATTAACAGTGTAGGCAATAAAAATTATAACAAATAATAAAAGTGCTACATACTATAAAAACAGTAAGGCAGCGTGTCTGAATGGGGCGAACAGCAGACGATAGAATAAATGTTTGATTAATTAATAGAAAAGGTAAAATTAGAAGCGCTGGACTAAAAAGAAAATGGAGCTGAAATAAGTTTTAGCATTAAAGTAAATAAATCATGAGCTGTTTATATATATATATATATATATATATATACAGAGCTCCAGTTCTTTAGTACGTACTAGCTGAAGGGGGCGTCACCCTCTGGAACAGAAGAACCCTGGTGTTCTGATCTGCACGAAGGCTTTAAAACCTGTTAAAGAATCTTCACATCCGTTCTAAAGGAATCAGGCCACCAGTGTTCTTGGTGTTCATACACACTAGTGAACATACACACTAGTGAACATACACACTAGGGGGCAGTGAAACAGAAGAGCGTTTATCAGACACTGTTCTTGGACGAGAAGGCCTGGCTTTTAAAATCTCCGTTCTAGTTCATCCTAACGGTGTTGGATGATGTTGAGGTCAGGACTCTGGTCCAGCCAAGTTCTTCCACACCAAAACTCACCCAGCCAGCCTGTACGGAGCTGCTCTGTGCACTGGGCCCAGTCTGGTTGGAACAGAGGAAGTTCTTCCATAAACTGTTCCCACAGATTTGGAAGTGTCCAAAATGACTTGGTCTTCTGACACATTAAGATTTTCCCTTCACTGGAATTGAAGGTCCTCGGCCCACCCCTTTGACTAAACACCCCCATAGCAGCATCATCATCCCTCCTCCACCAAACTTTACAGTCCCAGTGCAGTCAGGTAGCTTACGTTCTCCTGGTGTTCTTGACTTGTCCATCAGATTCCCAGATAGAGTATCGTAATTGGGCGCTCCACAGAACGGGTGTCCGTTGGGTGTCCAGCGGAGGAGCTTTACTCCAGGCTTGTGTGCAGCTGCTTGGACGTGAAGCTCCACAGTGTTGGTGCTGATGTTAAAGCGAAAGGAGATCTGAACTCCGCTGTGATTGGTCAGCAGAGTGTTGGAGACTTGTACACACTATGCTCAGCACTCAGAGTCCCAGCTCTGTAACTTTACCTGCTCTGACACTTACTGGGATTCCTAAAACTGTTCAATCAAATTCTCACAGCTGATGGTGAAAATCTAGGAGGGAAGAAATTCCACTAACGGTTGGATCCTATTACAGACCATGCTGGAGTTCAGTGAGTTCTTTAGAACCTCACACTCCTTCACTAACCTGACTGCAGGGTTAGCTGCTTGATTATATACACCTGTAGCTATGAGACTGAATGAAACGCCAGATCTCTGTGATTTAGAGGTGTGTCCCAATACTTTTGTCCATGTCCTTGTTTTATTTTGTAGAAGGAAACATTTAATTTAAAAATAAATGTGGAAAAAAAAACAAACATGGTTTTATTTGAAGTAACTTACTGAAAATCTGGAAATTGAAATAGTCAATTTTTATATAATCGCCAATCAAATTTACAGAGTTGGGTAGGAAGTCAGGCGAGGTGTGAAATTGTGTCCTAAAACTTCTGGCAAGTCTCTGAAAACCCTTGTTATAGTGACAGACACTCAAATACAAATGGAGGTCATAGTTTATCTGGTGACTTTTAGTCTAAGGTAGCTCTAACTAACTAACTAGAGCTGCAGCACTGCTCTGCCTCAGGGTGGCGCTATGGTTCCCAAGATTTCAATAGTCAATGAATTATTACCCTGTTCCCATACGGTCTCAGTTAACGTGTGGAAGATCTACTGAACTAGAAAAGAGCTCCAGAAGAAGAAATGTAAACACTTGGTTGGCGTTGGAGCCAACACTCGTGCTGCTATAGCAAGTGAGTTAGCGCCCAGCTAACATGGGACCCCCACTCCCAATACCAGGGGGCCTTATTTGCCTCATTTAACGTTTGGAAGATCTACTGAACTAGAAAAGAGCTCCAGAAGAAGAACTGTAAACACTTGGTTGGCGTTGAAGCCAACACTGGTGCTGCTATAGCAACCAAGTGAGCGTCCAGCTAACATGGGACCCCCACTCCCAATACCAGGGGGCCTTATTTGCTATAGTAAGTGAGTTAGCGTCCAGCTAACATGGGACCCCTATTCCCAATACCAGGGGGCCTTATTTGCTATAGCAAGTGAGTTAGCATCCAGCTAACATGGGACCCCCACTCCCAATACCAGGGGGCCTTATTTGCTATAGCAAGTGAGTTAGCATCCAGCTAACATGGGACCCCCACTCCCAATACCAGGGGGCCTTATTTGCTATAGTAAGTGAGTTAGCGTCCAGCTAACATGGGACCCCTATTCCCAATATCAGGGGGCCTTATTTGCTATAGTAAGTGAGTTAGCGTCCAGCTAACATGGGACCCCCACTCCCAATACCAGGGGGCCTTATTTGCTATAGTAAGTGAGTTAGCGTCCAGCTAACATGGGACCCCTATTCCCAATACCAGGGGGCCTTATTTGCCTCATTTAACGTTTGGAAGATCTACTGAACTAGAAAAGAGCTCCAGAAGAAGAACTGTAAACACTTGGTTGGCGTTGAAGCCAACACTCGTGCTGCTATAGCAACTAAGTTAGTGTCCAGCTAACATGGGACCCCTACTCCTGATACCAGGGGGCCTTATTGGTTTTCTTTTTGTGTTTTTTTTTATTAAATAGTTAAACTTTAGTGTTTATTTAAAACAATCTCTTGTGAAAAGCAGTGAAAACCCGGCGAACGCTGGACCGATAGTGTGTCGTCTTCATTTGACTAATTTACTAACGAGGTTCGTTAAGGGGTCCGGCAGGGGTCCGGCTGGGGTCCGGCGGTTAGGTGGGTTTATGAAGTATCCCTGGTTTCCGAGTATGTGAACGGTGTGAGGAGTCAGTAGGACAATCACAGTGGGTCTTTATTCCCGTGTGAGAATTTGAATATGCGTCAGACTGTTAGTTTGGGGGGAGTCGCTGTGACGCAGGACCACTTTGTGCCTTTTTTGCATTTCTGCCTGCCTGCAGGGCAACCCCTTCCAAATATGCAGCGCACGGGGACCGGACAGAGGAGCGCTTCATAGCAGTGCTGGAGTGTGTAGGCGCTGGAGTACTGGACAGTTCAGGACTCGTATACATCACTTATCAGCACCTTTCTGCTTATACAACACTCAGAATTTATAAATATCTAAATATAAACATATATTCATCTCAAAATCATGATTATTTCTAAACTACCTCCTCAAAAACAATGACCGGAACTTTCCAACCAAAAAGCGAAACGTGCTTCTGAAACACTTTTATCTGGCAACCTTTCAGGAGAGGCCAAAAACTTCCACTTTACTTTCAGTGGTCAATGGAGCGTTTCTATTGGTCCATACAATGTTCACACCGTGTAATCGGCTGCTGTCGTGTTCAAATAATTCCTTGCAAAAGTATTTGACCCCCTAAAGATATGAAATTCTAATTTTTGGTGAAGAATCAACAACAAGTGGGACACAATCGTGAAGTGGAACCAAATTTATTGGTTATTTTGAACTTTTTTTAAAATAAAAAAACTGAAAATTTGGGCTCAGGTCTTTTACAGACTCCAACAGGTTTTCTTCCAGAATGGTCCTGTATTTGGCTCCATCCATCTTCCCATCAATCTTAACCGTCTTCCCGTCCCTGCTGAAGAAGCAGCCCAAACCATGATGCTGCCACCACCATGTTCGACAGTGGGGATGGTGTGTTCAGGGTGATAAGCTGTGTTTTGCATTGTGGCCAGAAAGTTTGATTTTGGTTTCATCTGACCAGAGCACCTTCTTCCACATGTTTGGTGTGTCTCCCAGGCGGCTTGTGGTAAACGAGACTTTTTCTGGAGATCTTTGAGAAATGGCTTTCTTCTGGCCACTCTTCCATAAAGACCAGATCTGTGCAGCGTACGACTGATTGTCGTCCTATGGACAGATTCTCCACCTCAGCTGTAGATCTCTGAAGTTCATCCAGAGTGATCATGGGCCTCTTGGCTGCGTCTCTGATCAGTCTTCTCCTTGTTTGAGCTGAAAGTTTAGAGGGACGGCCGGGTCTTGGTAGATCTGCAGTGGTCTGATAGTCCTTCCATTTCAATATGATCGCTTGCACGGTGCTCCTTGAGATGTTTAAAGCTTGGGAAATCTTTTTGTATCCAAATCCGGCTTTAAACTTCTCCACAACAGTATCTCAGACCTGCCTGGTGTGTTCCTTGGTCTTCATGATCCTCTCTGAGCTTTAAACAGAACTCTGAGACGATCACAGAGCAGGTGCATTTATACAGAGACTTGATTACATACAGGTGGATTCTATTTATCATCATCAGGTATTTAGATCAACACTGGATAATTCAGAGATCCTCACTGAACTTCTATAATATTGCACGCCCCACTTTTCAGTTTTTTATTTTTAAAAAAAGTTTAAAATATCCAATAAATTTCATTCCAATTCACGATTGTGTCCCACTTGTTGCTGATTCTTCACCAAAAATTACAATTTCATATCTTTATGTTTGAAGCCTGAAATGCGGCAGAAGGTTGAAAAGTTCAAGGGGGTCAAATACTTTTGCAAGGCCCTGTAATAATTTGGCTAAAGCTATTTGGCTAGAAAGTTCATTAATTGGTATTTGACTGGCAGATTAGACTTGAGGAAATTTCTATTGTATTCTATTTTCGTTTGTATGTTTTTTTAATATATACTGTAATAGATAATATAATAATGTGTCCTTCTGGTGTGGGTTCATGTTGACTTGCATATAGCGCCACTTGCTGGAGACTGCGGCGTGCTCTAAATGAGTAAATGAGAATGTATTATTATTTTTTTAGAATTATAAATTCATAATTTAACCGAAACACCAGAACACTTGCACTTTAGTTCAACTTCTGATCAACTATTTAATGTTTCTTTTGTCTTGAGGACCTTTTGTATTGTACACAAGGGGGCGCAAAAGAGCAACTTGTTCCAGAAGTCAAACTTCTACAACTCCAGTTGTACGAGAGTCCGATCTCGTTATTTGTGTCGATGTAAGAACGCTCGTGAGCTGATGGTCAGCTACGACTGGGCCTCGGTGGTCTTCTAAACTGACCCACTAGGAACATATTCAAAATGTTATTTCTGGACTTTCATGCTTCAATTTTCTTTCATACTGTACGTCTGTATTCGCTGTATGCTCCTGTATCTTTAAGCTCCGCCTCCTGATGAGCCAGGTATGCTCTGATGGGTCAGCTTACCTATTGTGTTCTAATTGGTCTAATTGCCCCCCTTCCAATCCGCTGTGGCTGTTGCACTGACGTTGGTTGGAATATGGGTTTGAGTCAGAGTCTGATCCTGAAAGTCAGGTAGAAAGAGGTTGGTTGACTTTGAAAGCTAGACTAGAGCAGCAGCATCATCTTGGGTTTGTCGATTAACGATTAGTCGGTTAATTACAGCCGGACGTCGGTCTAAAGGACTCTTAATGCTTCTGTAACCCCCTTCAGATATTCCATCTGTACCATCTCCAGATTAGACGTTCCCGGAATGCTGCTATATTGTTTACGATTGCCGTCTATTACCAAAACAACTGCTTTATACACACAAAACACAAACAATTCCTGTAAAATAAAACGGATCATCTTCCGGTGGTTTTGTTTCTGCTACTGAATGTGATGAACATGCTTTTGTTTTGTATAATCAGCCGTCGATGCTTCTACTATTGATATTTTAAGCATCCAACATTAAAGGAGAACCAGTATTAATGAATCTCTGTGTTTTAAATATTTCTTCCTAACGATGGAGCCTGAATATTCATGAATATTCTCATTTCTGAAAATCAAACCAGGTCTACACTGTTATAGTCTAGGCCAGGCGTGAGTCCAGCACAGATGCTGAACACAGTTTGCTGAAGAGTTGAATCATTTGTGCTCGACCAGGAAAATCAACAAACTTTCTCCAGGGCTGGAGTTCCCCACCCCAGGTCTGGGGCTACACTCCTTTGGAGACTGCTCCAGAGATCAGTGCTAACCTGTATCTGACATAGGTTCTTCTAAAACAAGCTGAAGAACGTCCGTGTTGTCCTACCGTGTGCTTATCCGAGTTGCTCAGTACTCGGCGCGTGCTATATGGAATGAAATGAATGGTCTGTAGACTGAACTGTCGGTCTGGAACGAGCGTACTTGCAGTACTAAAGAACAAGATTTCTAAAAGTACAGCGTTTGCAGCTTTGAGTACGTTCAGCTCAACCAGCCAATAAGACTTAACTCAAAACATGAGCCGCCGTCGCTGCTCCACAGATGCATCTACTAAAGGTATCTTATTAAGCCGTTAATTAGTAATTCATTATGGTATCAGACTCGGTATCAGCCAGTACTCCATCCAAAAATACT
>CM038728.1:1905927-1913427 GCA_021613375.1 Megaleporinus macrocephalus
CAATCAATCATACTATAATCATACTATAATCATACTATAATCATACTATACTCATACTATAATCAAACTACAATCAATCATACTATAATCATACTATAATCATACTATAATCATACTATACTCATACTATAATCAAACTACAATCAATCATACTATAATCATACTATAATCATACTATAATCATACTATAATCAAACTATACTCATACTATAATCAAACTACAATCAATCATACTATAATCATACTATAATCATACTATAATCATACTATACTCATACTATAATCATACTATACTCATACTATAATCAAACTACAATCAATCATACTATAATCATACTATAATCATACTATAATCATACTACAATCAATCATACTATAATCATACTATAATCATACTATAATCATACTATACTAGAACGAAAGCATTATCACTGTGTTTAATGATGCTAATACGCTCACAGTTAGCGTTTGCTTGTCGTTAGTATTTCTGAATTAAGTATTTGGACGTGCTCGCGTTAGCGGTGGGCCAGCTGAGCCATCTGCACCGAGATTTAGCGCCAGTATGATTTACTGTCCGTGTAATCATCCCGGGTTCTGAAAAGAGGTTCACACTGATCCAGGGTCAGCGCTGTCCCTGCTGCTAGAGCAGATGCCCGCGTAGGTACTCTTGAATGAAGGCCATCCTCGCCGTCCAAAGATAAACAAGCCTCTCCAAAACCACAACTTCACTTTCAGTGGAACCAGAACATTCTCTGAGTGATTTTAGAGCATTTCTATTGGTCCATTCATCATAAACAATCACACGGGGTAAACACCAGCTGACGTGTTCAAACGATAAAAGTAAAATTAAAAATTGGCATAAATGGAGGCGGCACAGTGGTGTAGTGGTTAGTATGGTGGTGTAGTGGTTAGTAAGGTGGTGTAGTGGTTAGTATGGTGGTGTAGTGGTTAGTATGGTGGTGTAGTGGTTAGTACGGTGGTGTAGTGGTTAGTATGGTGGTGTAGTGGTTAGTATGGTGGTGTAGTGGTTAGTACGGTGGTGTAGTGGTTAGTACGGTGGTGTAGTGGTTAGTATGGTGGTGTAGTGGTTAGTATGGTGGTGTAGTGGTTAGTACGGTGGTGTAGTGGTTAGTATGGTGGTGTAGTGGTTAGTACGGTGGTGTAGTGGTTAGTACGGTGGTGTAGTGGTTAGTATGGTGGTGTAGTGGTTAGTATGGTGGTGTAGTGGTTAGTACGGTGGTGTAGTGGTTAGTATGGTGGTGTAGTGGTTAGTACGGTGGTGTAGTGGTCAGTACGGTGGTGTAGTGGTCAGTATGGTGGTGTAGTGGTTAGTACGGTGGTGTAGTGGTTAGTACGGTGGTGTAGTGGTTAGTACGGTGGTGTAGTGGTTAGTACGGTGGTGTAGTAGTTAGTACGGTGGTGTAGTGGTTAGTATGGTGGTGTAGTGGTTAGTACGGTGGTGTAGTGGTTAGTACGGTGGTGTAGTGGTTAGTACGGTGGTGTAGTGGTTAGTACGGTGGTGTAGTGGTTAGTACGGTGGTGTAGTGAGTAGTACGGTGGTGTAGTGGTTAGTACGGTGGTGTAGTGGTTAGTACGGTGGTGTAGTGGTTAGTACGGTGGTGTAGTGGTTAGTATGGTGGTGTAGTGGTTAGTATGGAGGTGTAGTGGTTAGTATGGAGGTGTAGTGGTTAGTATGGAGGTGTAGTGGTCAGTACGGTGGTGTAGTGGTCAGTACGGTGGTGTAGTGGTCAGTACGGTGGTGTAGTGGTTAGTACGGTGGTGTAGTGGTTAGTACGGTGGTGTAGTGGTTAGTACGGTGGTGTAGTGGTTAGTACGGTGGTGTAGTGGTTAGTATGGTGGTGTAGTGGTTAGTACGGTGGTGTAGTGGTTAGTACGGTGGTGTAGTGGTTAGTACGGAGGTGTAGTGGTTAGTACGGAGGTGTAGTGGTTAGTACGGTGGTGTAGTGGTCAGTACGGTGGTGTAGTGGTCAGTACGGTGGTGTAGTGGTTAGTATGGTGGTGTAGTGGTTAGTATGGTGGTGTAGTGGTCAGTATGGTGGTGTAGTGGTCAGTATGGTGGTGTAGTGGTCAGTATGGTGGTGTAGTGGTTAGTATGGTGGTGTAGTGGTTAGTAGGGTGGTGTAGTGGTTAGTAGGGTGGTGTAGTGGTCAGTACGGTGGTGTAGTGGTTAGTACGGTGGTGTAGTGGTTAGTATGGTGGTGTAATGGTTAGTATGGTGGTGTAGTGGTTAGTATGGTGGTGTAGTGGTTAGTAGGGTGGTGTAGTGGTTAGTATGGTGGTGTAGTGGTTAGTATGGTGGTGTAGTGGTTAGTAGGGTGGTGTAGTGGTTAGTAGGGTGGTGGGCTCCTCTCCTGTTGCTGGAGCAGATGGTGAGCTGAGAGCAGTGTGGGTGGAGTGATGGAGTGACTGACGGCTCGTACGTGTCAGTGTGACCCTCAGATGACAAAACAATAGGACACAATAGTGGAGGACACAATACGCTCTCCGGCTCCGAGGGGGGGCTTGCGGGGGGCATTCAGATGTGGGGGTGGAGATGACATAGGCAGGAGACAGGCGCTGTCCCTGCACTAAAAAGAGGTCAGCGGGTCAAAGAGAAGATGGGAACGGAGGAGGTACGAAGTCGGGGGGACAAAACCTTTAATAGAGTCCAACAGAGACGATCCACACAGACGATCCACACAGACGATCCACACAGAGACGATCCACAGAGACGATCCACACAGACGATCCACACAGAGACGATCCACACAGACGACCCACACAGAGACGATCCACACAGACGATCCACACAGAGACGATCCACACAGAGACGATCCACACAGACGACCCACACAGAGACGATCCACACAGAGACGATCCACACAGACGACCCACACAGAGACGATCCACACAGACGATCCACACAGACGATCCACACAGAGACGATCCACACAGAGACGATCCACACAGACGATCCACACAGAGACGTTCCACACAGAGACGATCCACACAGAGACGCTCCACACAGAGACCATCCACACAGAGACCATCCACAGAGACCATCCACGCAGAGACCATCCACACAGAGACCATCCACACAGACGACCCACACAAATACGATCCACAGAGACGATCCACACAGAGACGATCCACACAGAGACATTCCACACAGACGACCCACACAGAGACGATCCACACAGACGACCCACACAGAGACGATCCACACAGACGACCCACACAGAGACGATCCACACAGAGACGATCCACACAGAGACGACCCACACAGAGACGATCCACACAGACGACCCACACACAGACGACCCACACAGAGACGATCCACACAGACGACCCACACACAGACAATCCACACAGACGATCCACACAGACGATCCACACAGACGATCCACACAGAGACGATCCACACAGAGACGATCCACAGAGACGATCCACACACAGACGATCCACACAGAGACGATCCACACACAGACGATCCACACAGACGATCCACACAGACGATCCACACAGAGACGATCCACACACAGACGATCCACACAGACGATCCACACAGAGACGATCCACACACAGACGATCCACACAGACGATCCACACAGAGACGATCCACACAGAGACGATCCACACAGAGACGATCCACACAGACGATCCACACAGAGACGATCCACAGAGACGATCCACACAGAGACGATCCACAGAGACGATCCACACAGACGATCCACACAGACGATCCACACAGACGATCCACACAGACGATCCACACAGAGACGATCCACAGAGACGATCCACACAGACGATCCACACAGACGATCCACACAGAGAAGATCCACACAGAGACCATCCACAGAGACCATCCACACAGAGACCATCCACAGAGACGATCCACACAGAGACGATCCACACAGACCATCCACACAGACCATCCACACAGAGACCATCCACACAGAGACGATCCACACAGAGACGATCCACACAGAGACCATCAACACAGAGACGATCCACACAGACGATCCACACAGACGATCCACACAGACGACCCACACAGAGACCATCCACACAGAGACCATCCACAGAGACCATCCACACAGAGACCATCCACACAGAGACCATCCACACAGACGACCCACACAGAGACCATCCACACAGAGACGATCCACACAGAGACCATCCACAGAGACCATCCACACAGAGACCATCCACAGAGACCATCCACACAGAGACCATCCACACAGAGACCATCCACACAGACGACCCACACAGACGACCCACACAGAGACCATCCACACAGAGACCATCCACACAGAGACCATCCACACAGACGACCCACACAGAGACGATCCACACAGAGACGATCCACACAGACGATCCACACAGACGATCCACACAGACGACCCACACAGAGACCATCCACACAGAGACCATCCACACAGACGACCCACACAGAGACCATCCACACAGAGACGATCCACACAGAGACCATCCACAGAGACCATCCACACAGAGACCATCCACAGAGACCATCCACACAGAGACCATCCACACAGAGACCATCCATACAGAGACCATCCACACAGACGACCCACACAGAGACCATCCACACAGAGACCATCCACACAGACGATCCACAGAGACGATCCACACAGAGACCATCAACACAGAGACGATCCACACAGACGATCCACACAGACGACCCACACAGAGACCATCCACACAGAGACGATCCACAGAGACCATCCACACAGAGACCATCCACACAGAGACGATCCACACAGACGACCCACACAGAGACCATCCACACAGAGACCATCCACACAGAGACCATCCACACAGACGATCCACAGAGACGATCCACACAGAGACGATCCACACAGAGACGATCCACACAGACGACCCACACAGAGACGATCCACACAGAGACGATCCACACAGACGACCCACACAAAGACGATTCACAGAGACGATCCACACAGAGACGATCCACACAGAGACATTCCACACAGACGATCCACACAGAGACGATCCACAGAGACGTTCCACACAGAGATGATCCACACAGACGACCCACACAGAGACGTTCCACACAGAGACGATCCACAGAGACGATCCCCACAGACGATCCACACAGAGACGATCCACACAGAGACGATCCACCCAGACGACCCACACAGAGACCATCCACACAGAGACCATCCACACAGAGACATTCCACACAGACGACCCACACAGACGACCCACACAGACGATCCACACAGAGACGTTCCACACAGACGATCCACACAGAGACGTTCCACACAGACGATCCACACAGACGACCCACACAGACGATCCACACAGAGACGTTCCACACAGACGACCCACACAGAGACGATCCACACAGACGACCCACACAGACGACCCACACAGAGACAATCCACACAGACGATCCACAGAGACGATCCACACAGATGACCCACACAGAGACGATCCACACAGAGACGATCCACACAGACGATCCACACAGACGACCCACACAGACGATCCACACAGAGACCATCCACACAGACGACCCACACAGACGACCCACACAGAGACGATCCACACAGAGACGATCCACACAGAGACGATCCACACAGAGACGATCCACAGAGATGATCCACACAGACGATCCACACAGAGACCATCCACACAGACGACCCGCACAGACGACCCACACAGACGACCCACACAGAGATGATCCACACAGAGACGATCCACACAGACGATCCACACAGACGACCCACACAGAGACCATCCACACAGACGATCCACACAGATGATCCACACAGACGACCCACACAGACGACCCACACAGACGACCCACACAGACGACCCACACAGATGATCCACACAGAGACCATCCACACAGACGACCCACACAGAGACCATCCACACAGACGATCCACACAGACGACCCACACAGACGACCCACACAGAGACGATCAATACTTTATATCAGTACTCTGTATCAGTGTTCTGTATCAGTACCCTATATCAGTACTCTGTATCAGTACTCTGTATCAATACTTTATATCAGTACTCTATATCAGTACTCTGCATCAATACTTTATATCAGTACTCTATATCAGTACTCTGTAATCTGTACTTTATATCAGTACTCTATATCAGTACTCTGTAATCTGTACTTTATATCAGTACTCTATATCAGTACTCTGTAATCTGTACTTTATATCAGTACTCTATATCAGTACTCTGTAATCTGTACTTTATATCAGTACTCTATATCAGTACTTTGTAATCTGTACTTTATATCAGTACTCTATATCAGTACTCTGTAATCTGTAGCCCTAAACTCCACCGGCCCACCAGGAATCCACCCGACTCCCCCGATGGTTACATATGGTATATAACAATGGTAACATAACGGCAGTGTGATGAGAGTGTGATGAGAGTGTGATGATGTTGTGATGAGAGTGTGATGATGTTGTGATGAGAGTGTGATGAGAGTGTGATGATGTTGTGATGATGTTGTGATGAGAGTGTGATGATGTGATGATGTTGTGATGAGAGTGTGATGAGAGTGTGATGATGTGATGATGTTGTGATGAGAGTGTGATGAGAGTGTGATGATGTGATGAGAGTGTGATGATGATGTGATGAGAGTGTGATGAGTGTGATGAGAGTGTGATGATGTGATGAGTGTGATGTTGTGATGAGAGTGTGATGAGAGTGTGATGATGTGATGAGAGTGTGATGATGTTGTGATGAGAGTGTGATGATGTGATGAGAGTGTGATGAGAGTGTGACCATGTAAAATCCACACGTTAACATATAAAGACAGGAAGATGCTACACAATCACCTCTACCTCTAAACTCCTCTCCACCTACCTCTAACTCTAACCCTAACCTCCCTCTAACCTTCTAACAGCTACCTCTAACCTTATCCCTCTACCTCGCTCCTCACGCCATTCCACGCTCGTAACTCTCTTAATCCTCTCTCTCTCTCTCTCTCTCTCTCATCACCACCTAACACACCCTACTACCGTCTAGAACTCTAACCTCTAACGTTCCCGCTACCTCTCTCTCACCTCATTCCACCCTCTAACTCGTCTTTACCTCTCTCTCTCTCTCTCTCTCGCTCTCAACACACACTAACACCTCTAACTCTACGCTAACTCTCTCTACCTCTCTCTCACTCATTCCAACCCTCTAACGCGCATAACCTCTCCTCTCTCTCTCTCTCTACTCAACACACCACCCTATATCCTCTAACTCTATACACTACGCTAACTTCCTCGACCTCTCTCTCACCTCTGCCACCCTCTAACTCTCTTAACCTCTCTCGCTCTCTCTCAACACACCCGCTACCTCTTAACTCTACCTCCTAACTCGCTCTATACCTCGCGCTCCTCAGCACACCCTCTACCCTCTTACTCTCGCTACCTCTCTCGCACTCATTCCACCCTCTACTCGCTTAACCTCTCTCTCTCGCGACAGACACCCTCTAACTCT
>CM038728.1:1923427-1925927 GCA_021613375.1 Megaleporinus macrocephalus
TTCTGAGTACTGAACTCTCACTGTTACACTATATAACAGCGTTATTACAGGTTTACAGTTCTGAGTACTGAACTCTCACTATTACACTATATAACAGCGTTATTACAGGTTTACAGTTCTGAGTACTGAACTCTCACTGTTACACTATATAACAGCGTTATTACAGGTTTACAGTTCTGAGTACTGAACTCTCACTATTACACTATATAACAGCGTTATTACAGGTTTACAGTTCTGAGTACTGAACTCTCACTGTTACACTATATAACAGCGTTATTACAGGTTTACAGTTCTGGGTACTGAACTCTCACTGTTACACTATATAACAGCGTTATTACAGGTTTACAGTTCTGAGTACTGAACTCTCACTGTTACACTATATAACAGCGTTATTACAGGTTTACAGTTCTGAGTACTGAACTCTCACTGTTACACTATATAACAGCGTTATTACAGGTTTACAGTTCCGAGTACTGAACTCTCACTGTTACACTATATAACAGCGTTATTACAGGTTTACAGTTCCGAGTACTGAACTCTCACTGTTACACCATATAACAGCGTTATTACAGGTTTACAGTTCTGTGTACTGAACTCTCACTGTTACACCATATAACAGTGTTATTACAGGTTTACAGTTCTGTGTACTGAACTCTCACTGTTACACTATATAACAGCGTTATTACAGGTTTACAGTTCTGTGTACTGAACTCTCACTGTTACACTATATAACAGCGTTATTACAGGTTTACAGTTCCGAGTACTGAACTCTCACTAGTACACTATATAACAGCGTTATTACAGGTTTACAGTTCTGAGTACTGAACTCTCACTGTTACACTATATAACAGTGTTATTACAGGTGTACAGTTCTGAGTACTGAATTCTCAGTATTACACTATATAACAGTGTTATTACAGGTTCACAGTTCCGAGTACTGAATTCTCACTATTACACTATATAACAGCGTTATTACAGGTTTACAGTTCTGAGTACTGAATTCTCACTATTACACTATATAACAGTGTTATTACAGGTGTACAGTTCTGAGTACTGAATTCTCAGTACTACACTATGATGATGTAAGTACACTGTATAAAGTATCATTATACTGTTATAATACTGTTATACTAATAATAGTTTATTAGTTTTGGATTAAAACCCGTACAGACTGAGAAGACTGGTATACGAGAGAGACATGCATTGTGCTCTCTTGCATTGTGAGTGTGAGTGTGCGAGTGTGTGAGTGTGAGTGTGCGAGTGTGCTTTCTGCTTCCACCCAGATGTGGTTAACCTAAACCGCACCCCCTGATGTTGTGAGGGTGAGTTTGTAGCTACAGGGTGACGCGTCCCACTCCCACCCAGAAAGACCCAGACCTAGAAAACAATGCAAACATACAGCATGACATCATCCTGAACACACAGCAGTACTGCACAACAACAAACAGACCAAGAACAAAGGAGGGGAGAGGGAAGCCTCTGGGGGGAGGGGTGGGGGAGGAGGGGTAGTAAAGAAAGGAAAGGAGGGATGAGAAACAGAAATAAGTGCAGAAAGAGAAAGAGAAAGAGAAAGAGAAAGAGAAAGAGAAGGATCCTGAAGTTCAGCAGCTGGTTTTGGGAATTCTCCGTTCCACCTTAAACGCTGCTGTGGTTCCATTCTGGTGTCTGTAGGAGCTGCAGTGTTTAAGGTGGAACATTAGATGAAGAATGTGGAGAAGAGGAACTTCAGGCTGGTTTAAAGATCAACATGGAGCTCTGACAGTTGGGTTGTTTGTTGGGAAGGAATGAGCAAATACACAACAAATACAAATTTGGTGGGAGATCGGACTAAATTGCAGGAGAAAATACATGTTTGGTGGGAAATCGGACTGAATTGTGAGAGAAAAAAAAACGTTTGGTGGGAAATCGGACTGAATTGTGAGAGAAAACACAAGTTTGAAAGGAGATCGGACTGAATTGTGGGAGAAAATAAATTTGACAAGAGATCGACTGAAATGTGGGAGAAAATACAAGTTTGACGGGAGATCGGATTGAAATGCAGGAGAAAATACATGTTTGGTTGGAGATCAGTATAAATTGTGAGAGAAAATAAAAGTTTGGTGGGAGATCGGACTGAATTGTGGGAGAAAATGCAAGTTTGACAGGAGATCAGACTGAAATGCAGGAGAAAATACAAGTTTGACAAGAGATTGGACTGAAATGCAGGAGAAAATACAAGTTTGACGGGAGATCGGACTGAAATGCAGGAGAAAATACAAGTTTGACGGGAGATCGGACTGAAATGCAGGAGAAAATACAAGTTTGACGGGAGATCGGACTGAAATGCAGGAGAAAATACAAGTTTGATGGGAGATTGGACTGAAATGCAGGAGAAAATACAAGTTTGATGGGAGATTGGACTGAATTGTTTGAGAAAATACAAGTTTGACAAGAGATCGACTGAAATGCAGGAGAAAATACAAGTTTGACGGGAGATCGGACTGAAATGCAGGAGAAAATA
>CM038728.1:1930927-1975927 GCA_021613375.1 Megaleporinus macrocephalus
CTCTCTCTCTCTCTCTCTCTCTCTCTCTCTCTCTCTCTCTCTCTCTCTCTCTCTCTCTCTCACACGCCAGATGTCCATCCCTGGGAACATTGGACAACAATAGCTTGTGGAACCAAAGGTCAGCCCCTGGGAGGAGAACGTCTCACACATGTCCAACAGGTTCCCCTTCTTCACGCTGCAGTGTGTGAACATGTGTGTGTGAACAAGTGTGTGTGTGTGTGTGTGTGTTTGTTTGTTAGTAAACATGTGTGTGTGTGTGAATGTGAAAGTCAAAAATCTAATTTACATCATGTTCTTATGTCAGTGACGAGAACAGAGTTTACTAGTTTAGTACTGTAGCTATCTACATAATCTATAGCATAGCAACGACTTAGCAACCACCTGAGCTACCATAGTAATACCTTAGGAATACCTGGAATATTATACCAATTGCTTAGCAACACTTTAGCAACCACCTTTGATTCCATAGTGACCAGCCTAGCAACACATTATTAACCAACTGGGATAATATATATAGCATAGCAATGACTTAGCAGGCACCTGGGATACCATAGTAATACTTTAGCAACAACCTGGGATATTATAACAATTGCATAACAACACTTCAAAAATCTCTTTGAAATCATAGCAATGGCCAGGCCAGAGTAGCAACATATATAGCATAGCAATGACTTAGCAACCACCCGAGATACCATAGTAATACCTTAACAACACTTTAGCAACCACCTAGCAACAACTAGCCTAGCATCACCTTAGTAACAAGCTGGGATAGCGTATATATAGCATAGCAACGACTTAGCAACCACCTGGGATACAATAGAAATACCTTAGCAACTATCTGGGATGTTATACGTATGGTCTAGCAACACTTTAGAAACCATCTTTGAGGCCATAGCAACGGCCAGCCTAGCAATACCTCAGTAACCAGCAGGGATAGTGTATATATAGCATAACAACGATTTAGCAACCACCTGGCATAACATAGTAATACCTTAGCAACCAACCTAGAATATCATAGAAATACCTTAGCAACTATCTGGGATGTTATACCAATGGTCTAGCAACACCTTAGTAACCAGCTGGGATAACCCATCATTCCCTGTAGCTTGTGTTGTGTGTGTGAACAGGCTGCAGGGTTTGTTTGTTTGTTTGTTTGTTTGTTGGTCAGATGGGTCGCTGTAAGGGTTAAAAACACCATGTATACCTGCAGATCAGCAGCTACAACACTTCTCAGAAAACCAGCTCTGAGTCACTGTGTTGTCAGTTTCCTCACCATCAGCGCGTCCGTCATCACGGAGCTTCTAACACAGAGACACGTACCTTCCAGCGAGAGGGTGCGCGTATAGACACCGACAGCAGCAGCAGCACATACGCTCATCACAGTTACACAGTTACAGAGTTACACAGTTACAGAGTTACACAGTTACACAGTTATACAGTAACAGAGTTACACAGTTACAGAGTTACACAGTTACACAGTTATACAGTAACAGAGTTACACAGTTACAGAGTTACACAGTTACACAGTTACAGAGTTACACAGTTATACAGTAACAGAGTTACAGAGTTACACAGTTACACAGTTACACAGTTATACAGTAACAGAGTTACACAGTTACAGAGTTACACAGTTACAGAGTTACACAGTTACACAGTTATACAGTAACAGAGTTACACAGTTACAGAGTTACACAGTTACAGAGTTACACAGTTATACAGTAACAGAGTTACACAGTTACAGAGTTACACAGTTACACAGTTATACAGTAACAGAGTTACACAGTTACACAGTTACACAGATACAGAGTTACACAGTTACAGTTACAGAGTTACACAGTTACAGAGTTACACAGTTACAGAGTTACACAGTTACACAGATACAGAGTTACAGAGTTACACAGATACAGAGTTACACAGTTACACAGATACAGAGTTACACAGTTACAGTTACACAGATACAGAGTTACAGAGTTACACAGTTACAGATACAGAGTTACACAGATACAGAGTTACAGAGTTACACAGTTACAGTTACACAGATACAGAGTTACACAGTTACACAGATACAGTTACACAGTTACACAGATACAGAGTTACACAGATACAGAGTTACACAGTTACAGTTACACAGATACAGTTACAGTTACACAGTTACACAGATACAGAGTTACACAGTTACACAGTTACAGAGTTACACAGATACAGTTACAGTTACACAGTTACACAAATACAGAGTTACACAGTTACACAGTTACAGTTACACAGTTACACAGATACAGAGTTACAGTTACACAGTTACACAGATACAGAGTTACACAGTTACACAGTTACAGTTACACAGTTACACAGATACAGAGTTACACAGTTACACAGTAACAGTTACACAGTTACACAGATACAGAGTTACACAGTTACAGAGTTACAGTTACACAGTTACAGAGTTACAGAGTTACACAGATACAGAGTTACAGTTACAGTTACACAGTTACAGTTACACAGTTACAGTTACATAGTTACAGAGTTACACAGTTACAGTTACACAGTTACAGTTACACAGTTACAGTTACACAGATACACAGTTACACAGATACACAGTTACACAGTTACAGTTACACAGTTACAGTTACACAGATACACAGTTACACAGATACACAGTTACACAGTTACAGAGTTACACAGTTACAGTTACACAGTTAAGCAGGTAAACAGAGCAGCTTTACTAACAGCTGCATATGTGTGTGTGTATGTGTGTTAGTGTTTGTGTGTGTGTTAGTGTATGTGTGTGTATTACTGTGTGTGTGTGTATTAGTGTGGGTGTGTATGTGTATGTGTGTGTGTGTGCATGTATGTATGTGTGTGTTAGTATGTATGTATGTGTGTGTGTGTGCATGTATGTATGTGTGTGTTAGTATGTATGCATGTGTGTGTTAGTGTGTGTATGTATGTATGTGTGTGTGTGTGTGTGTGTGTGTGTTAGTGTGTGTGTGTGTGTGTATGTGTGTAGGAAAGACATAAGGGCTGCTTTGTTGAGACAGTGTAAGTGCAGTGCTGGGGGTGGGGGTGGGGGTGGGGGAGGGGGAGGGGTGTTGTTGATACTGTATCTTGAGGAAGGGGTGAGAATAGCCCGACTCAGATAACATCCAGGAAGTCCTTTCCTGAGACCTGGAGGCCGCTGGTCAAACAAAAGCCACCCAGAGTCATCAGATAAGGCGGGAGACGACATCACGCCAGGCCTGTAGATCCAGAATCAAAACATTTAGATCCTCGTCCTCCAGTGGCATCCAGAGGTCACTGAAAATCCTGCCTCGACTTCTCTGTCTCTGTCTCTGCCTCGGTCCACTTACTGGTGACCAGAGTTTTTAATCAGTGGAACTGACTAAGCTGATCTCCACCGATTGTTTAGTAATAAGTCTCTAAGACTCACACCTTAGAGACTTAAGACTCGACACCAACTCACACCTTAGAGACTTAAGACTCGACTCTAACTCACACCTTAGAGACTCAAGACTTGGACTTACTCACCAAGGACTTAAGACTTGACTTGGATTCACATGCCAGAAGCCTGTGACTGTACTTAGACTTGCATCTCAGAGACTTCAGACTCGTTCCAGACTCACATGGAGACTAAACTCTGACTCATTGTCTGGAGATTAGACACTTAATTTGGACTCAGACACCAGAAACGTGAGACTTAGGCTCAAACTGCAGAAAAATCAGACTTGATTTAGACTCACACCTTAGCGACTCAAGACTCAACTTAGGCTCACATCTTTGCGACTCAATACTTGACTTTAACTCACATCCCAGAGACTCAAGACTTGGACTCATATCTTTGAGACTTAAGACTTGCCTTGGACTCACACCTTAGAGACTCAAGACTCGACTCTAACTCACACCTTAGAGACTCAAGACTCGACTTGGACTTACACCCCAGAGACTCAAGACTCGACTCTAACTCACACCTTAGAGACTCAAGACTTGGACTCATAACTTAGAGACTCAAGACTTGGACTTACACACCAGAGGCTCAAGACTTGACTTGGACTCACATGCCAGAAGCTTGAGACTGTCCTCAGACTTGCATCTCGGAGACTTCAGACTCATCTTGGACTCATTGGGCAGAGACTCATAACAAAACTCTGAGTCAGTCTGGAGATTAGACACTTAATTTGGACACAGCAAAGACTAAGACTTGACTCAGACTGACAGTAGAAACTCGAGAGTCAACTTAGACTCGAACATTAGAAATTCGAGACTTGGACACACATCTCAGAGACATGAGACGCAACTCAGACTCCACCCTGACTCAAACCTTAGATACTCCAGACTTGTATTCATAGTTCAAGTCTTGAGATTTGCATTCATACCTGTATTCGAGACTCAAGACTTGTACTCATACCGGTAGTTAAGACTCAAGACTCTACCCTGACTCGTACCTCAGAAACTAAAGACTCGATTTGAACTCGCCCATCTGAGACTCAGGACTCAACTTTGAGTCACACTCCAGAGACTCAGAACTCGACTTGGACTCACACGACACAAACTCAAGTGGAACTTGACTAACGTGGCAGAGACTCGACTCGGATTTTGTGTTTCAGGGACTGAAGACTTGGACTCTTTGCAACTTTCCAGCAGTAGCTACAAGAGAAGATCTTTGCAGACCTCTCAAAGCCACAGAGAGTCCATCTGCTCCACAGCTGAGCTCACCACAGTTAGCAGAGAGCACACAGAGAGCAGGTTAGTCAAACAAGACCCCGGTCGGTGAGGGGGTGGGGAGAGTCGGGGTCCCGCAGTGTGTAAACTTACAGTACAGATATTACTTTAGAGAGTGAACTCACAGGTGCTAACGCCGGCCTCGCCACCGGCGCTGCTCACATGCAAACCTAAACGGAGTGAGAGCGGAACAAACAGGGCCAAACAAAGACAGAGCTCTCTGCACACGCCCCCAGCCCCGCCCTCCAGCTGGGGGTCCCCGCTTTACGATCCTCATCACTCAAACATCTTCTGAGGTGTAAACACTGGAGAACAGAGGCTGCCTCGGAAAACCCATTACACTTTGTGATTCTGAGTGTGAGGCAAAAATGTAATATCCTGTCCCTGAGTCCCAACCCACCCCCTCTAAACCCCCCAACCCCCCCCCCCTCCCAAAACACCCCCCAACCCCCACCCCCGTACTGCACTGCCTTCTACAGCATAGCCTCCATTTCTTATATCCTCGCTGTCCAAAGAAAATTTAATATCCAATCCATCCCCAAACCCATCCAACCAACCCCCCCCAACCCAACCAACTCACCCCCCCAACCTATACAATCCCCCCTCCAACCCCCCCAACACCCCACCTATACTGTACTGCCTTCTACAGCAAAGCCTCCATTTCTTATATCCTCGCTGTCCAAAGAAAATTTAATATCCAATCCATCCCCAAACCTATCCAACCAACCCCCCCCAACCCAACCAACTCACCCCCCCAACCTATCCAATCCCCCCCTCCAACCCCCCCAACCCCCCCAACACCCCACCTATACTGTACTGCCTTCTACAGCAAAGCCTCCATTTCTTATATCCTCGCTGTCCAAAGAAAATATAATACCTGTCCTTGAGTCCCAACCAACCCCCCCAACACATCCAATCCACCCCAAACACATCCAATCCACCCCAAACACATCCAATCCATCCCTCCAACCTATCCAATCCACCCCCCAACACATCCAATCCAACACTCCAACCTATCCAATCCACCCCCCAACGCATCCAATCCAACACTCCAACCTATCCAATCCACCCCCCAACGCATCCAATCCAACACTCCAACCTATCCAATCCACCCCCCAACACATCCAATCCAACACTCCAACCTATCCAATCCACCCCCCAACACATCCAATCCACCCCAAACACATCCAATCCAACACTCCAACCTATCCAATCCACCCCCCCAACACATCCAATCCACCCCCCCAACACATCCAATCCATCCCAAACACATCCAATCCATCCCTCCAACCTATCCAATCCAAACCTCCAACACATCCAACCAACCCCCCCAACCCAACTAACTCACCCTCCCAACCCATCCAACCAACCCCTCCAACCCATCCGACCCCCCCAACACCCCACCTATACTGTACTGCCTTTTACAGCAAAGCCTCCATTTCTTATATCCTCGCTGTCCAAAGAAAATTTAATATCCAATCCATCCCCAAACCCATCCAACCAACCCCCCCAACCAACTCACCCCCCAACCTATCCAATCCACCCCTCCAACCCATCCGACCCCCCCAACACCCCACCTATACTGTACTGCCTTCTACAGCAAAGCCTCCATTTCTTATATCCTCGCTGTCCAAAGAAAATATAATACCTGTCCTTGAGTCCCAACCAACCCCCCCAACACATCCAATCCACCCCAAACACATCCAATCCACCCCAAACACATCCAATCCATCCCTCCAACCTATCCAATCCACCCCCCAACACATCCAATCCAACACTCCAACCTATCCAATCCACCCCCCCAACACATCCAATCCACCCCAAACACATCCAATCCATCCCTCCAACCTATCCAATCCACCCCCCAACACATCCAATCCAACACTCCAACCTATCCAATCCACCCCCCAACACATCCAATCCACCCCCCCAACACATCCAATCCACCCCAAACACATCCAATCCATCCCTCCAACCTATCCAATCCACCCCCCAACACATCCAATCCAACACTCCAACCTATCCAATCCACCCCCCAACACATCCAATCCACCCCCCCAACACATCCAATCCACCCCAAACACATCCAATCCATCCCTCCAACCTATCCAATCCACCCCCCAACACATCCAATCCATCCCTCCAACCTATCCAATCCACCCCCCAACACATCCAATCCATCCCTCCAACCTATCCAATCCACCCCCAACACATCCAATCCACCCCCCCAACACATCCAATCCACCCCAAACATATCCAATCCATCCCTCCAACCTATCCAATCCACCCCCCAACACATCCAATCCATCCCTCCAACCTATCCAATCCACCCCCCAACACATCCAATCCATCCCTCCAACCTATCCAATCCACCCCCCAACACATCCAATCCACCCCCCCAACACATCCAATCCACCCCAAACACATCCAATCCATCCCTCCAACCTATTCAATCCAAACCTCCAACACATCCAACCAACCCCCCCAACCCAACTAACTCACCCTCCCAACCCATCCAACCAACCCACCCCTCCAACCCATCCGACCCCCCCCAACCCCCCACCTATACTGTACTGCCTTTTACAGCAAAGCCTCCATTTCTTATATCCTCGCTGTCCAAAGAAAATTTAAAACCTGTCCTTGAGTCCCAACCAACCCCCCCAACCCCAACTCACCCCCCACAATATTCAATTTTGTAACTACCAAAACAATCATAACATTATCAAAACCAGAAGTTTTGGTAATGACTGTTTCTGTTGTGACAATTATACCTAATTTAAAGCTAAATTTGTTACAGTAATTATGATAATTTATTAAAATAATTCACTGAATATTTTATTTTGTAACCACTAAGACAGTTATAGCACTATCAAAACCAGTCACTAAAGAAACAATCAATATCGCAACAGTCACTACCGAAACAATCAATATCACAACAGTCACTACCGAAACAATCAATATCGCAACAGTCACTACCAAAACAGTCACTACCAAAACAGTCACTATCAATATCGCAACAGTCATTACAGAAAAAATATTGCAACAGTCACTACCGCAACAGTCACAACCCATACAATCGGCATCGCAACAGTCACTACCGAAACAATATCGCAACAGTTACTACCGCAACAGTCACTACCGAAAAAATATCACAACAGTCACTACCAAAACAACCAATATCACAACAGTCACTACCGCAACAGTCACTACCGAAACAATCAATATCGCAACACTCACTACCAAAAAAATCGCAACTTTCACTACCGCAACAGTCACTACTGAAAAAATATCACAACAGTCACTACCGCAACAGTCACTACCAAAACAACCAATATCGCAACAGTCACTACCAAAACGATATTGCAACAGTCACTACCAAAACAACCAATATCACAACAGTCACTACCGAAACAATATCACAACAGTCACTACTGGAACAATATCACAACAGTCACTACCGCAACAGTCACTACTGAAACAATCAATATCGCAACACTCACTACCAAAAAAAATCGCAACTTTCACTACCGCAACAGTCATTACAGAAAAAATATTGCAACAGTCACTACCGCAACAGTCACAACCCATACAATCGGCATCGCAACAGTCACTACCGAAACAATATCGCAACAGTTACTACCGCAACAGTCACTACCGAAAAAATATCACAACAGTCACTACCGCAACAGTCACAACCAAAACAACCAATATCGCAACAGTCACTACCAAAACGATATTGCAACAGTCACTACCAAAACAACCAATATCACAACAGTCACTACCGAAACAATATCACAACAGTCACTACTGGAACAATATCACAACAGTCACTACCGCAACAGTCACTACTGAAACAATCAATATCGCAACACTCACTACCAAAAAAAATCGCAACTTTCACTACCGCAATAGTCACTACTGAAAAAATATCACAACAGTCACTACCGAAACAACCAATATCGCAGCAGTCACTACCGAAACAACCATAATCGCAACAATCACTACCGAAACAGTCTACAGTACGGACTACTCTGTACCGAGAGCTTTACAGGCTTTGAAAGCTCAGTTGAATAAACAGTTCTGTCTATTGTTATGATCTAAACTCTTTTCTTTCGCTGTATCATCCACCTGATGTAGCACCTGTACAGCTTCTAAAGCTTCTACCTTCAGACTCAGCTTTAGTTTATAAACTGTAAACACTGTTCCAGCAGAGGAGGACGGGTCTCTGCTTGTGAGTCTGGTTCCTCTCAAGGTTTCTTCCTCCAGTTCTGAGGGAGTTGTTCTCACCACCGTCGCCTCTGGCTCCCTCACAGTGGAGAAAGTGTTGTGACTTCATGTTTTCATGCTTTTAAACTCCTGTAACCATCATAACAGTAACCTCTGCTTCTGCTAGCGTCCCTACAGGATTACACTACTGTGTTAGCACTGCTTTCAGAAGTTCCTGATTGAACACAGTCATTTGAAGCTTCTTGGAGATGTTTTAAATAAAGACAGTATGAAAACCCTAGTGTGTGAATGTGGGTGTGGGTATTAATTTGAGAAGGTACTAGACTGGACCTGATGGTCACTGTTGGACCGGTAAAGCAGTTGGGAACTTCCAGGGTCCGAACAACCTGGGACACACTACGTCCACCATCTGACCAACATCCTTTAACACGAGGCCACCACTGTACACGTCCTGCTGCTCATTAAAACCTCCATTCAGACTTTATTCTAGATCCTGTTTGTGACGCTGAGCTGCTTTTTCATCATGTGTCCAGATGTAGGTGATTTTGGACACAGCCCTGGTTCTTCTTCACACATGGCTGATGAACTGTGACCTGCAGTGGACAGGAGGTCTGATCTATCTGATGTGTTTTTAGATGATTAGATGCATTGAAGTTTATGAAACATCTCCACACGGTCACACGGATGACTTAGACATCTGGAAGCTTCGGTTACCTGTGTGCTACGCGGCCTCATGGCTCATGTGCTGTTTGACCGAACGCTCCACTGAGGAGGTATCAGATCCTGAGCGCTGACCTCGGCTCCGGGCCACGCCTCGCCCCGCGGGGACACGGAGAAGGGTCTGTTGTGAGCGCCGTCGGGGGGCCGTGCTCGCAGTGAATCACCGTGTTAAATATTTGAGCAGGCCCAACAGGTCAGGAGTCGTCGCCATGGCAGAGCCGGAGGAATGAGTCCTCACCAGCCAGGGCCGCGGGACTCCGGCGAGTCTGCTGGGCCGGCGAGTCGTTTAGCCTCTAATGCGACGCCTGTGCACTCCTGGACACCCAGACCGCCCCTTTAATTAAAGGCCCGAAGCCGGTTTAATGAGGAGATGGCGTGGCGGGAACCGGGTGACGCGGCTGTGAAGTGTCATTACGGGTATGACACACCAGCAAAACAAAGCAGGATCAATCACACACACACACACACACACACACACACACACACGTACACACACACACACACGTATACACGCCTACAGCACAGTCAGGACACGACCTTTCTAAGACCGTGTCACTCATACAGCACCAGCGGAAGTGGATCCAGCAGCTACTCACAGAATGATTGTACATTGAAAGTGTGTCTTTTGGAGATAATGAATCAAATAGAAACTGTGCTGGGGTCTGTGGATCTAATAATGGTGGGGGGGCGTGGGGGGATTAATGTTTAGAGGGTATAAATAGCAACTGTATGTGTACATCTCAGAAGCTCCAAGTATGTGTCTATAGTAAAGCTTTGCTTGAAACTTCTGAGATCTGAGAGGGCGGAGTTCAAGTCAATAGAGAAACTTGGCTTGAAACTTTGTCCCCCACTTCTGACACCATTGTGACGTGGGGGGCTCTGTAAAGAAACTTAGTCAATGTAAAGATGTATATAAAGCAGTCAATAAAGCAGTCTAAGTTTCGTCCACATTGGTGTCAGAAGTGGGATCTATATATAGCTCTTATAGCTCTGATCAGTAAGTGTGTGTTCACCAGTAAGACCAGCAGATCTGATTAGAACAGATGTAAATAATCAGACATGCAATACAAAGTATCATGAATATGTTATAGTGAGAGAAGTAGATCAGATCTTGATCCAGTTTGAAGAACAAAGTTAGGTTCCAGATTTCTCCTGGACGCCCCAGACATTGTATGAATGTGTTCAGTTCCTTCAGCAGCAAATCTTGATTTAGCTTAATGAAGTACTGAGCAGTCAAAGCAGGTATTAGATCAGAACTGATAATAATACTGGGTTGTTCAGGAGAAGCTTGGAAAGAGTTAAATAAACACACTGACGTATGAAAATCACTACTTACTCTATTAATACTGATTAATATTTAATAATAAAGTGTAAAAGCTCTACTAACTCTATTAATACTGATTAATATTTAATAATAAAGTGTAAAAGCTCTACTTACTCTATTAATACTGTTTATTATGTAATAATAAAGTGTAAAAGCTCTACTTACTCTATTAATACTGATTAATATTTAATAATAAAGTGTAAAAGCTCTACTTACTCTATTAATACTGTTTAATATTTAATAATAAAGTGTAAAAACTGTACTTACTCTAGTAATACTGTTTATTATGTAATAATAAAGTGTAAAAGCTCTACTTACTCTATTAATACTGATTAATATTTAATAATAAAGCGTAAAAGCTCTACTTACTCTATTAATACTGTTTAATATTTAATAATAAAGTGTAAAAGTACTACTTACTCTATTAATACTGATAAATATTTAATAATAAAGTGTAAAAGCTCTACTTACTCTATTAATACTGTTTAATATTTAATAATAAAGTGTAAAAGCTCTACTTACTCTATTAATACTGTTTAATATTTAATAATAAAGTGTAAAAACTGTACTTACTCTAGTAATACTGTTTATTATGTAATAATAAAGTGTAAAAGCTCTACTTACTCTATTAATACTGTTTAATATTTAATAATAAAGTGTAAAAGCTCTACTTACTCTATTAATACTGTTTAATATTTAATAATAAAGTGTAAAAGCTCTACTTACTCTATTAATACTGATTAATATTTAATAATAAAGTGTAAAAGCACTACTTACTCTATTAATACTGATTAATATTTAATAATAAAGTGTAAAAGCACTACTTACTCTATTAATACTGTTTAATATTTAATAATAAAGTGTAAAAGCACTACTTACTCTATTAATACTGATTAATATTTAATAATAAAGTGTAAAAGCTCTACTTACTCTATTAATACTGATTAATATTTAATAATAAAGTGTAAAAGCTCTACTTACTCTATTAATACTGATTAATATTTAATAATAAAGTGTAAAAGCTCTACTTACTCTATTAATACTGATTAATATTTAATAATAAAGTGTAAAAGCACTACTTACTCTATTAATACTGTTTAATATTTAATAATAAAGTGTAAAAGCACTACTTACTCTATTAATACTGATTAATATTTAATAATAAAGTGTAAAAGCTCTACTTACTCTATTAATACTGATTAATATTTAATAATAAAGTGTAAAAGCACTACTTACTCTATTAATACTGATTAATATTTAATAATAAAGTGTAAAAGCACTACTTACTCTATTAATACTGATTAATATTTAATAATAAAGTGTAAAAGCTCTACTTACTCTATTAATACTGATTAATATTTAATAATAAAGTGTAAAAGCACTACTTACTCTATTAATACTGATTAATATTTAATAATAAAGTGTAAAAGCACTACTTACTCTATTAATACTGATTAATATTTAATAATAAAGTGTAAAAGATCTACTTACTCTATTAATACTGATTAATATTTAATAATAAAGTGTAAAAGCTCTACTTACTCTATTAATACTGATTAATATTTAATAATAAAGTGTAAAAGCTCTACTTACTCTATTAATACTGATTAATATTTAATAATAAAGTGTAAAAGCTCTACTTACTCTATTAATACTGATTAATATTTAATAATAAAGTGTAAAAGCACTACTTACTCTATTAATACTGTTTAATATTTAATAATAAAGTGTAAAAGCACTACTTAATCTATTAACATCACAACTTTGGAGGAGATACGCCACAAAACGTTCTGATATTATGTGATTGTATGTGTGATGTTGTGATGTAACCTACACGCCCGGTTACTAATAGACTCTGTATAAATATATATATATATGTCCATGAGATGTTTAGGGTCTGTAGAGGCTAATACACTGTGGATGTGGTACAAATCAACATCCTCACCATTTCTAACAGAGTCCAGAGCCTTCAGTTCTAAACCCACGTGAGATCATCCAGAACCTTCCGGCAAACGCCTGCGCCAGAGAAACGTGATCAGCAGCGTTCATGGTATATGGAACGCCGGTGAAGGTTTCGTTCACAGCCTCAGTCCTTGTTTCTCAAGGACTCACAATAACTCCCTTCATCCTCCGATCCGAAAGAGTGAAGCACTTTGTAGTTCAGTCCACCAAACGGACGGCCCGCGCACGCCCATGTACGCGCGGCTGAAGGCCACGGAGTTGATTTCCGCGTCTCTCCGCCGAGCTCTATCTCACCGTCCCTCTTTCATGCTGTCTGTGAACTGCACTTCAAACGGCCGCAGGCTCGCGTGGACACTTTGAAGTGTGGGAGAAGGGCACTCCACCACCCAGCCCACACCGCTAACGAAGCTAACATGCTAAAGCAGATGGGCCTCGGGGGACGGAGCTCAGAACCACCTCCTGTCTCCGGATAAAGACGTCCCACCACGAAGACCACTTGCCTCGACGTGGCCAAGTTGGAGCTAACGATGAAATTAACGAACATTTCTCTTAACGTGCTTGTAGTTTGGAGCTGCGATGCTAACGAAGCTAAAACGTAACGACAGATTGATTTTTTTTTGTGCTTTGCATAAAATTAGCATCAATTAATCACAACCAAAAAAAGCAGCTGGTTCAGTTTAGTGTGTTGGTGATAACAGGATCACACTAGCAGTGCACCAACATTCCCAGGGTTCTCACAGCTACAGCATTTCTGCTATCGGCTAGTTAGGCCTAGAGCACTCTTACCAGCAAGGCCCTCAGCGAGGCTCTTAGCAGTGTCATAGTTAATTCATACACACTAGGGGGCAGTGAAACACCCACATACACACACACACTAGTGAACAGAAACTTGTGTGTAGTGAAATTCCCCCCCCCCCCCACACACACACTACTAAACACACACACACATTAGTGGGCAGTGAAACACCCACATACACACTAGTGAACACATACTAGGGTGCCGCGAAACTCCCCCACACACACACACACAGACTAGTGAACACACACACACTAGTGGGCAGTGAAACACCCACACACACACACTAATGAACATACACACACTAGTGGGTAGTGAAACACCCACATATACACACTAGTGAACACACACATACACACTAGTGAACACACACATACACACACACTAGGGGCATGTAAAATACCAACGCACACACTAGGGGGCAGTGAAACACCCACATACACACACACACTAGTGAACACAAACTTGTGTGTAATGAAATCCCCCCCCCCCCCCCCCACACACACACACTACTAAACACACACACACATTAGTGGGCAGTGAAACACCCACATACACACTAGTGAACACATACTAGGGTGCCGTGAAACTCCCACACACACACACACACACACAGACTACTGAAAACACACACACTAGTGGGCAGTGAAACACCCACATACACACACTAGTGAACACATACATACACACTAGTAAACACCCACATACACACTAGTGAACACATACTAGGGTGCCGTGAAACTCCCACACACACACACACACACACACAGACTAGTGAACACACACACACTAGTGGGCAGTGAAACACCCACATACACACACTAGTGAACACATACATACACACTAGTAAACACACACATACACACTAGTGAACATATACTAGGGTGCCGTGAAACTCCCACACACACACACACACAGACTAGTGAACACACACACACTAGTGGGCAGTGAAACACCCACATACACACACTAGTGAACACATACATACACACTAGTGAACACACACATACACACTAGTGAACACACACACACTAGGGGCCATTGAAACACACATGTACACACACTAGTATACACACACAAACAGAAACCGGGAACATTCTGGTCACAAGACCAAATCTCTAACGTCCTGCCTGGACAGACTGACGCTGAACCAGAGCAGTGGTCAGTGAGTGGAGGTCCTGTATGGTCAGTGGAGCTGATACAGTGGACAGTGAGTGGAGGTCCTGTATGGTCAGTGGAGCTGATACAGTGGACAGTGAGTGGAGGTCCTGTATGGTCAGTGGAGCTGATACAGTGGACAGTGAGTGGAGGTCCTGTATGATCAGTGGAGCTGATACAGTGGACAGTGAGTGGAGGTCCTGTATGGTCAGTGGAGCTGGTACAGTGGACAGTGAGTGGAGGTCCTGTATGGTCAGTGGAGCTGATACAGTGGACAGTGAGTGGAGGTCCTGTATGGTCAGTGGAGCTGATACAGTGGACAGTGAGTGGAGGTCCTGTATGGTCAGTGGAGCTGATACAGTGGACAGTGAGTGGAGGTCCTGTATGGTCAGTGGAGCTGATACAGTGGACAGTGAGTGGAGGTCCTGTATGGTCAGTGGAGCTGATACAGTGGACAGTGAGTGGAGGTCCTGTATGGTCAGTGGAGCTGATACAGTGGACAGTGAGTGGAGGTCCTGTATGGTCAGTGGAGCTGATACAGTGGACAGTGAGTGGAGGTCCTGTATGGTCAGTGGAGCTGATACAGTGGACAGTGAGTGGAGGTCCTGTATGGTCAGTGGAGCTGATACAGTGGACAGTAAGTGGAGATACCAATGTTAATGTTATGGCTGATCAGTGTAGCTGAATCTTCTTGAATCTTCATCGAATTGATTCCTTTAGGGTTTTTTGTCTTACAGCCTGTTTTGCAGGCCTGATGTACCGACTGAGCGTAGCCTATATATGATCTCCACTGGAAGCTGGGTTTGAGGCCTAAAGCTGAGCAAGAGTTGTGTAATACCAACGCAATCGTAGAAACAGGATTCTATGGATGCAATAACGGTCATTAGGACATTTTCAGGGTGTGGAGCAACTGCCTATACGCTGAGAGGGGCCTACAACCAATGACCAGTAGAGCTGGACTCATATACACCTGCACATTCAACCACTATTCACATGTAAAGATCTCAGATCAGCTCATTTTCACCACATCTTGGCACCAACATGAGCTCTGGACAGTTTCGTACCTGGGCACTTTGATTGTTGGCCTGTGATTAAAGAATGATTCAGTAAAAATCATGAGGAATCAAATTTAACTAGCTTTATAAGTCTTAATTAACTCTCAGTGTTGGCTGGTATAACAGGTGTAATGACTAGTTGGGACTTGAACCTTACGGAACCGATTCTTTACATCTGACTGATTTGGTGAGTCGATTCATTGATTCATAACTCGTTTCAACCTTATAATTGCTGTACTTAGAAATTCATTTCACAGCCAAACACAAGAGAAGCTTATTATTATTTTAAATTATTAAACATGTTTATGTGTTAATGTGGGCTGTTGTGTTCTCCTATACAGGTTATTATCAATCAATCAATCAATCAATCAATCAACATTTAATATGCATGCATAAAATATAAAGTAGACATTTTTTAGAAAAATTTAGTAAAAGAATATAAAAGAATATAAAATAAACATAAAATACATACAAGATAAAAAGTTAAAATACTAATAAAAAAACTCATTAAAACAATCACGATAAAATAAAATAAAATAAATAGATAATAATAATAATAATAATAAAATTAAGTTAAACAAAATAAACATAAAATACATAGAAATAAATAAGATAAAAGTAAAATCCTAATAGAAAGATATACTCATTTAAAACAATCACAGGCTTTTTGATGGTGACCAGAAACTAAAAGTTTAAAATGGTTTAGTGATCCCAGCGAGCTAAGCTACAGTGTCTTTCCAAACTTGGAACTGAAGTCTGGACCTGTTATTTTGACCAATAAGACCAAAACTTATTGGTCTTACACTGGCCAGTATATGATATATTGGCACTGTCCAATGAATTAAAAAAAAAAAAAAAAAAAAAAAAAAAAAATATATATATATATATATATATATATATATATATATATATATATATATATATATATATATATATATATATATATAAATCTAAAAGTGATAAATAACTAATATTACCCAGTATTACAAGTTTTCATTCCATAACATGCGCGTCCACGTAAGTGAATCTCTTTGAACGATTCATTTGATGGAGTCGATTCAGCTACAACGACTCGTTCGCCGTTTTAAAGGGCTCCCTATAGGCGGGCGCTAGGACCTCGCAGCTCTCGTGGCTTTTTCCTCCCTCTCCTCATCCATAGGAGCTCCTTCCTCACACACTCAGTGAGCAGAGCTGCTGAGACACCTCAGGTTACCTCACATCCCACTTTCGGAGAAACCAGCAGGACCCCCCCCCCAGAAGAACAACAGCAAAACATGGTCAGAAGTGAGAGACACCGACGGGACGCGAAGGCCGAGGATGTGTTTTTGGAGTCCGAGCCGTCGGAGGAGCACCAGCGGGCTCTGGCCGTGTCTGGCTGCCCTTTCAATGACGTCTTCGGCTCCGGAGACTCTCCCATGGACCACATAGACACTTTCCTGAAAAACGTCCAAGTTCTGCTGGAGGCGGCCAGCTTCATCGAGAGCGCGGAGAGGAAGGATGGAAGTAAGTGAGCCCCCCCACCACAACCCCTCTCTCTCTCCCCCCCCGGCCGCCGTGTGTGCGTCCTAGCTGCTGCTGAGCACTAACCCGAATCGTACTCGAGCAGCAGCTTCATTGTCAACAGACTCAGACAACAAAGGAGCCGAGGAGTTCGTCCCGGCCGCTCTCTCCACTCCGTGAACGCCAAATTCCGACTTGACCCAAATCTAGCTTTGTGAACGCGCACTGGGGCGCACACGCGCGCGTACTTTTTTTTTTTTTTCTCGGTGCAGAATGAATCTTATCAGCACTTCTGCCACCAGAGTGATGCAGCTGGCGTTTAAGTCCAGACCCCTGTCCCGTCCACCACCCCCTCCTCCTCCTCTTCTTCTTCTTCCAGGGCTCCGGGCCGCCCTCCTCCCTCGCCGCCTGCCCCAGTTTGTGCATCTGCCCCGCCGCGCTGGCAGCGGAAAGCTCCTTCTCCCCCCCCCAGTCTGGCACTCTTTTGTGCGAGGTTAGCCCCCCTCACCCAGAGCCGAGGGTCGTCGGCAGGTGCTCGGTAATTGCTGCAGCCGTGCCCATGTGAAAGCAGACCTACGTTGAAGCACGTTTATGCAACGCAGTTCTGGGGTTTTGATGCCAAACAGAATCAGAACCTTGTTTTCTTAACAGCCTTCAATCTTATTTAATAGATCCTGAACGGGTTCAGCTTTTTCAACACACTAATATTATTAACATGAACATTTTCTTTAAGCAGTATTCTCTAAATGTGTGTCACTTTAATTTAAAACATTTAATCAGCGTGGAGAAATCAAAAAACTTGAACGTCATACGAAAAAAAAGTTTATTACGCTGCAAGAACTTTCCATATTTGTTTCCTGGTGCTGCTGGAAGTGGTGGGCGCTCACATGGTTTCCACATGGACACGGTCCTCGACTCTGATTGGGCGAAGCCGGCGGTGTTGGCACCGCTCGCCAGGCTCTCCTCCAATCAAGCGTTCGCGCTTGCGTGACGTCACGTGTTGCTGGGCCTGCCTTGAGCGTGTCCGTTAAATCCTCTCCGAGCGGCCAGGCGTCATGGGAGTTGAAGTAGTTTGTTTAAAAGTGATATAAGCAGCTCTGTTCGCTTCTCTTCTTGTGTTTCTTCAGCACTTTTAGTTTAAAATGTAATATTATATAAAATTCAACCGCCACGCAGCGAACAAGCGCTAAAAACGAAACGCAACTTTGATTAAATACGCATTTACTTTCCACATGTGAGAGACAGTTCGCTGCGTCGACGCTGTTTCAGTCGCGCAACGTTTTCTAAAAAACGAAAAGCCGTGTATAAAAGCGCCCGACGTGAGAGGCGTAAATAAGAAAGGACTACATCCCCCACAAGGTAGCGCGCGTGTGCTGTGCTGCGCATGCGCGTCGCGTCCTTCTCCTCTCAGCTGGGTAAACAAACTGGGGGAGGAGAGACACAAGCAGCGAGACTTTACAGCCGCTGCTGCTCGTTCGGGGCAATTTTCTACACTTTTTATCCATTTTGTACACGTTTTTAAGTCGCGAGTTTTCCTAAAACACTTTTAGTAACGTTGCTTTGCTACCCAGGCGAGTTGTTTTTAAAAAGAAAACGGAATCCGCTCTGTCGAAACCGGTTTGCTAACCCTGGCTAGGTTAGGTTAACGTCTGGAATATAACATCGGTCGACAGTCGTTCGTCAGAACCAGCGAAATTTTTAAAGAAGGCTCGTTTTTACATCCTGTTGGACGTGAATAAACACGCCGGGACACTTTAACGCGACTGTCTAAAGCAATAGCTGCTCGTTTTTGACATTGGAAACCAGCTTCTGAAGCCAGTATGACCGCGGTGCTAAACATCCAGAGGTTACTGGAAGCTGCCGAGTACTTAGAGAGGAGAGAAAGAGGTACGGGGAGCTCTTTTTGGGGGGGATCTGGGCACCGTGTGGGCTGCTTTTGGGGTGATTTTGCTTGAGTGTCAACAGCCTGAGGTGCAATATTTTTCGTGACTGCTGTTCTCTTGTGTGTCGCCCAGAGTGTGAGCACGGATATGCCTCGACGTTTCCGTCTATTCAGAGCTCGTCCTACCAGAGACAAAGGAAATTCCGAAATAAAAAGTACAACAGCAGCCACAACAGGTAAGCCAAGCCAGCACCACAGCGTTTTAAACCCTACACGAAGCTGTCAGGCCCCCGTAGTGAACGCACGGTGTCGCATTACGTGGTCTGGGGATCAGACGGCGGCGCTTATCACGTTATAGCAGAACATAACGTCACCCTGTATACGTTTTCAGACTGGCCACCAGAAAACTCGTGTCTTTTTCCACACGTTGGGTCTTCATTTGAAGCAGGATGTCGAGTAAATGTTGTGTGCGGGCTTTATTTTGGTGTTTTTGATTCATTTCTAACGAGGGTGCTGCTGCTGCTGCTGCTGCTGCTGCTGCTGGTGCTGGTGGTGTTTGCACAGCTCTCATCAGCTGATTGTCAAACGGCACTGCTGCAGCGTGGCGCTTAGGGACCGGGGCGCAATTCACAGGCCCAGCTCAAAGCGAATACTAGCGTTGAGGGGATATTTTTCACCATCCCTTATTACTAATTCCTTTAAATTATATCCACAGCTGTATTCCCTATGCTTATATAGTCTTCAGTCTTTTATTGGAGCAGCTTATTTGATTATAAAGCAATAGGAACTTTTACCTTCGTCCCTAAAGGGGCTTTATTTACAGCAGGCCTTGTTTTCTTGCTGCCGAATGGAAGAAGTGCTTGGTGTTAGAGGCTCCGAAGGGTTAACAGCTGATCTCATTGTGCATATTCGTGCTGTGTTATTGCAGTTATTGTGTGCATGCGTGTGCAGGGCCAGACTTTCCTCCGCTCGGCTTGTTCTGCATCCGAGCGTCAGATATGACTGATTGTGGATCCGTGCGAGCTGAGCAGAGAGAGAGAGAGAGAGACGCTCGCAGCCCTCCGTGCATGCGAAAGAGAAAGAATGCAGAAGGCTGCAGTCGGTGTGATATCTGATCTCGCTGGCATACCTGTCTGAGTGTGCTGGAGGAGGAGGCTTCAGCCAGAGCCTCCAGCTTTCAGCGCCTCTCGCCACAATAGGGCTGTAACCTGCGTAGGTAAACAGCGCGATTACAGCGATGAGGCCTTTTATTGCCGTCTCTCTGGAACGCGCCACCATTTAGGCCCATTATTGCAAACTGCGTGCAGCATTTGAATCTTTTTTTTTTTTTTTTTTAAGCCCCGTCCATGCACCTTTCAGCTGCGCTCAACACCCCCTTCCCTCATGTTCCAGCAGCAAAGCGTGAGAGTGAATTATTCATAGATTAGTGGAGTAACTGTTGGATCCCGTACAGCCGCACACGTGCGGTTCCTCTCGACAGGACGTGCTCTATTGGTGGTGATGAATTACGCAATAATAACTTTGGTCGCGGGCGTCTAGAACGCAGAGCACATACAAGCCCAGTTAAAGGAAACGTGTGTGGACGTAGTAACTGTGTTGTAATGAGCAGCTGATTGGACGTACGTACCGCGGCGCTCGTGGCGAACCGTGCGGTGCAGATTTGCTCTGCTTGACGTATGAACTGTCTGTTTGAACGTCTCATTTATGTAACTGTCCTTAACGAAACAGGAGGTCATGTGGGTTCAACGGAAGATTTACTTTCAGTGCATGAAAACAAGCACCTGCGCATCTCATTTGCATGACATTTGCAACAGCCACGCCCTGATTGGTCCCTGTATACATATTTTTTGCTAATTCATGCAGAAAGTCTAAGAATTAGCCAGTCGAATAAGTATTTAGCAGCCTCATGAGCCAGTGGTTGTTTTGGTAGGTGCAGTTTGGGGTTGTGCAGCAGGTGCACTGCTGCCCCTACTGGCCAGAGTTTCAGTAGCTTTATATAAATTCTATTAGCTGATGGTTGTTTTGGCAGGTGGAGTTTGGGGGTCCCCCTACTGGCCAGAGCTTTAGTAGCTTTATAAGAATCCTATTAGCTGACAGTTGTTCAGGCAGGTGGAGTTGGGGGTCATGCAGCAGGTGCACTGCTCCCCCTAGTGGCCAGAGCCTAGATAGCTTTATAATAAGCCCATTGGCTGAAGGTTGATCTGGTAGGTGGAGTTTGGGTGTCATGCAGCAGGTGCACTGCTCCCCCTCTGTGGCAGCGAGCTTTCAAACAGCTTCATTGTAAGCCACATTAGCTTGATGGTTGGTTGGGTAGGGGAGTTGGCGGTCATGCCAAGCAGGTGCCACTGCTCCCCCTTGTGCACAGAGCTTAAACGTTCATAGTAAGCCCTTCATTAGCTGATAGTTGGTCTGGTAGGTGGAGTTTGGGGGTCGTGCTACAGGTGCACTGCTCCCCCTAGTGGCCAGAGCTTAAACAGCTTCATAGTAAGCCCATTAGCTGATGGTTGTTCTAGCAGGTGGAGTTTGGGAGTCATGCAGCAGGTGCACTGCTCCCCCCTAGTGGCCAGAGCCTAGATAGCTTTATAATAAGCCCATTAGCTGATGGTTGATCTGGCAGGTGGAGTTTGGGTGTTGTGCAGCAGGTGCAGTGCTCCCCCTGCTGGCCGGGGCCTAGATAGCTTTATAATAAGCCCATTATCTGATGGTTGTATTTGCAGGCAGATCTCGGAGGTCGTGCAGCAGGTGCACTGCTCCCCCTAGTGGCCAGAGCTTAAACAGCTTTATAGCAAACCTATAAGATGATGGTTGTTCTTGCAGGTGGAGTTTGGGGTTGTGCATCAGGTGCACTGCTCCCCCTACTGGCTGGAGCTTCAGTAGCTTTATAACAAGCCCATAATCTGATGGTTGGTTGTGCACAATCCTCGTGAAAGTCACTAAACACTAATATGATGTATGAGCGTACGGTGCTGGTATCTCTTTGCCATATCGCCCGCCGCTGAGCTGCAGGAAGCCAGGAAACGTGGCCTGGCCAATAAAGCAGAGTGTCCACATGACCTGGAGAGCAAGTGGCCCCCACTGGGCCAGCGCCGTGCCAGCGCCGGGCCAGCGCCGGGCCAGCGCCGTGCCAGCTCTGAGCCAACGTCGCCGGCCAGCCATTTAGTGCAGCAGCCCAGAGAGAGCCTGCTCGCCTTCAGCGTGTCTCCGCACAAAGAGGCTGATTCACTTTACATTATTAACAACACACTGACTCCTGCTCGGAGAGAGAGAGAGAGAGAGAGAGAGAGAGAGAGAGAGAGAGGAGAGAGAGAGAGAGAGAGGGAGAGAGGGGAGAGAGAGAGAGGAGAGAGAGAGCGACGGAGAGGAGAGAGCGGAGAGAGAGAGAGAGAGATGGAGAGAGAGAGGAGAGAGGAGAGAGAGAGAGATGAGAGAGAGGTGAGAGAGAGGGAGGGATGAGAGCTCCAAGGGGGTGGGGAGTGGCGAGAGAGGAGAGAGAGAGGAGAAGAGGAAGGAGAGGCTGGAGAGAGATGAGAGAGGGAAAGAGGGAGGAGAGAGGGAGAGGAGAGAGAGAGGGAGAGGAGAGGGAGGGGAAGAGGAGAGAGAGGCGAGGGGAGGGCGGCGAGGGGGATGCCCGAGGGACGAGAGTGGGGAGAGGGAAGCGGAGGGGGAGAGGGAGGGGGGAGTGGAGCGAGGGGGAGAGGGTGGGGCGGTGGCGGGGCGGGGGAAGTTGGGGAGGGGGAGGGGTTGGCGGGTGCACGGGAGGAGGGAGGGGGGGAGATTGAGGAGGGGAAAGGCGAGGGAGAGGTCGGGGGGTGGGAGGTGGTGTGTGGGCGGGGTGGAGGGAAGCGGAGTGTGGCGAGGGAGGGAGTGAAGGTGAGGGGTTGGAGTGGAGAGGAGGGGCAAGGCAAGGGTCAGGGAGTGGGGAGAGAGGAGGGAAGGAGGAGGAGAGGGGGGAGAGCGAGAAGAGGCGGGGGGGGAGGCGGGAAGGTGGAGAGCCAGAGGGGAGAGAAGGAGGAGGGAGGAAGAAGAGGTCGGGGGGGAGAGAGGAGGATGCAGAGAGGAGGAGGAGAGAGGAGAGGAGAGAGGGGAGTGGGGGAGGAAGAGGGAAGGAAGGACGAGAGATACGAGGGGGGGGAAGAGGAAACATAGCGAGAGAGAGAGGCGGGAGAGAGAAAAGAGAGGAGAGGAAGAGAGAGCGGAGAGAGAGATGGAGAGAGAGGAGGGAGAGAGAGAGAGAGTGGAGAGACGAGAGGAGAGAGAGAGAGAGGGAGGAGCGGGAGAGAGAGGAGAGGGTCAGAGAGAGAGAGAGAGTAGGAGAGAGGAGAGAGAGAGAGATGAGAGAGAGGAGAGAGAGGACGCGAGGGGAGCGAGAGGAGAGAGGAGGAGAGAGAGAGTGAGAGAGGAGCGAGGGAAGGAGAGAGAGAGAGGAGCGAGAGAGGAGGAGAAGAGAGGAGAGAGAGAGGAGAGAGAGAGATTGAGAGGAGAGGAGGAGGGGAGAGAGAGAGGATGACGAGAGAGAGAGAGAGGTGAGCGAGCCAGGGAGAGAGGAGAGCAGAGAGGAGAGAGAGAGACGAGGAGAAGAGAAGAGAGAGAGAGGAGGAGAGAGAGAGAGAGTCAGAGATGTGACGAGGAGAGAGGAGAGAGACCTCAGAGGAAGAGAGGAGAGAGAGAGGCAGAGACTCATGAGAGAGGAGGAGAACTCAGAGAGAGAGAGAGAGAGGACGAGAGAGAGTGAGTGCGAGAGGAGAGAAAGAGAGAGAGGGAGAGGAGAGAGAGAAGGAGGGAGAGAGAGAGAGAGCAGGAAGAGAGCACGAGCTAGAGAGAGGGAGAAGAGACGGGAAGGAGAGAGAGGAGAGAGAGAGGCGAGAGACGAAGAGAGAGAGGAGAGGAGAGAGGGAGAGCGAGAGAGAGAGGAGTGAGAGAGGATGGACGAGAGACGAGAGAGAGAGGAAAGAGAGAGGAGAGAGAGAGGGGCGGAGAGAGAGAGAGAGAACAGAGAGAAGAGAGAGAAAGAGGTGAGAGAGAGAGAGAGTGAGAGAGAGGGAGTGAGAGGAGAGAGAGAGGAGAAAGAGAGAGATTGGAGAGTGAGAGAGAGAGAGAGAGAGAGAGAGAGAGAGAGAGAGAGAGAGAGGAGCGAGGGAGAGCCTGTGCTGTCGTTCGCTCGCGGAGGAACCGAGGGGAACTCTCTCACGTGCGGGTGTATGTCGAGTACAGATTCCTCCTTTGTTTGCTCCCTCTCTCTTCTCCGTGCTCTCCCTCGTGTCTCTGCAGCGCTCCACTCTCTCTCGCTCACTCGCTCGCTCGCTGCAGACAAAGCAGCTCGATTGTGCCGGCCTTGCGGAAGACCCCGTAAGAATACCCCCAGCTGATAACCACTGGTGGGCTGGAGAGGGGGTGGGGGGGTCGTGTGGAGATGAATTAATAAATCTGTGTTGTGCTCCAGCTGCACCAGAGGGTCAGAATCAGCCTGTATGTGATCCAGCACATCTCCCAGCTCTGTGACTAATGCTGATCCCAGATCAGATAGCCAATCAGACTTAGTGTGGTGGTATAATGGTCAGTATGGTGGTGTAGTGGTCAGTATGGTGGTGTAGTGGTCAGTATGGTGGTGTAGTGGTCAGTATGGTGGTGTAGGGTTAGTATGTGGGTAGTGGTCAGTATGGTGGTGTCGTGGTTAGTATGGTGGGTACTGGTTAGCTATGGTGGTTGTAGTGGTTAGTTGGTGGTTGTAATGGTTAGTACGGGGGTCTGTAGTGGTTTCTTAGTACCGGTGGTGTGTGGTAGTTATGGTGGTTGTCGTGGTTAGTATTGGTGGTGTAGTGGTTAGTTATGGTGGTTGTAGTCGGTCAGTATGGTGGTTCGTCAGTGGTTGTATGTGGTGTAGTGGTTAGTATGGTGGTGTAGTGGTTAGTACGGGTGGTGTAGTGGTTAGTTGTTGGGTGTATCGTGGTCAGTAGGGTGGTGTAGTGGTTTGTATGGTGGTGTCAGTCGGATATGTTATGGTCGGGTTTAGTGGTTAGTATGCTTGGTGTTGAGCGTTAGTAAGGTTGGTGTCAATGGTTAGTACGGTGGTGTAGTGGTTAGTATGGTGGTGTAATGGTTAGTCACGGTGGTGTAATGATTAGTATGGTGGTGTAGTTGTTTAGTTTGGGTGGTAGTATTGGTTAGTATGGTGGTGTAGTGGTTGTAAGGTGGGTGTAATGGTTAGTACGGTCGGCTTGTAGTGGTTAGTATGGTGGTGTAAATAGGTTAAGTACGGTGGTGTAAGTGGTTAGTACGGCTGGTGTAGTTGATAGTATGGTGTTGTAGTGGTTAGTTGGTAGTGTAGAGGGTCTAGTATGTGGGTAGTGGTTAGTATAGTGGCTGTAGGGGTTAGTATGGTGGTGTAGTGGTTAGTTTTGTGGGGTGTAGTGGTCTCAGTATCGGTGGTGTCATAGTAGTTTGTTATGGTGGTGTAGTGGTTAGTATGTGGTGTAGGTGGTTTAGTATGGTGGTGTACCGTGTAGTGGTTAGTATGTGGTGTAGTGAGTTAGTACTATGGCGGTGGTGTACGTGCGTCAGTATGGTGGTGTAGTGGTTAGTGTGTATATATATATATATATATATAATATAATGGATGTGACTGTAGAAGTTGTACTTTGACTATATATTAGACACATGATGTCCTGTTTTGCATATTAAAGCCTCATCATTTACATGGTATGCAGTAGGGAGCTGTTCAAATGACAGGAGGTCAGTATTTGTTGTCTTATTTATTTATTTATTTATTTATTTAATTAATTAATTGTATTTATGTTTGCAGGTCCACACACAACGAGTTGGAGAAGAACCGGTGAGTACAAACTGTCTTCTTACCAAAATACATGTGTTGAAAGAGTGCAGCTCATATATGTGTATGTATGTATGTGTGTGTGTGTGTGTGTGTGTGTGTGTGTGTGTGTGTGTGTATACACCAGCGTGACTCTAAACAAACGAACAGATACTCAATACAACCAATCAGCATGATGTCAGTAGCATAACGCCAAGAGAACTCCTCTAAGAGAACTCCTCTAAGAGAACTCCTCTAAGAGAACTCCTCTAAGAGAACTCCTCTAAGAGAACTCCTCTAAGAGAACTCCTCTAGGAGAATCCTCTCAGAGCAACTTCCTCTAGGAGAACCACCTGATGTGGGTGCAGAAGCTGTGGCTCGTGTTAATTCACACTCTGGCACGAACCCCACATGGAAGGAGGAACACGTTCCTTTGCCAGGTTTTCCCTGTAGAGCCACATCGCCTCTCGCTGCAGCGGGGGCTCCTCCGTCTGCGGGGGCTCTCGGTTCTGCAGGGGCTCCACCGGTCTCGCCAAACAGGGCTGACAGAAAGTAGGAACTAAGAAGTGACCCACTTCTGCTAAACCGAACACCCCTCTGCTCCCTCGGCACCTCGAGCTGCGCCGTATGCTGCGCCGCTGCGGTTTCGTATTGCAGGCCAGAGAGCGCTCGGCTGGGGTGGAAACCAGACGCGGTGGGCCGCCTCACCTCTGCACAGAGCGTTGCGCAATTCAGATTGCGTTGAAAGATCTGTTTACGTTGAGGGTATTGCGGGTATAGAGGTGTGCATTGTTCTGAAAGCTGCAGGACAAGTTCATAGCTCATAGTTTCTCTTTAAAGTCGTTATAGGAATGTCTAAATTAACTGTAATTAACATTTTAATTATCCATTGCATGCAACTGTTTAAGTAGAAACCAGGTGGGACCCTGAGTAGATATCTTACTTACTAGCTCTGGTTAAGTAATACCCTTTAATGTGGTTGGTGTGGTACACAGTGGGCTACACTGCTGGCCTACATGCTGTAGACTGGGGTTCAGTTCCTCACCTGGGTAACCACCTTACACTACACCAATAAGAGTCCTTAGGTAAGACTCTTACCTGTGTACAGGTAATATAATGGATGGATGGATGGATGTTCTGGACACCCCCGGGTGGGTAGTCCAGAAGCCCTGGTTCTCTGTTCCTCAGGGTCTGAGAGGACCAGGCTGTGCAGGCCAGGTGGAAGCAGCTGCATTGCTTTGCTGTCGAAAGACCAGAAGATCAGAGTCCATGAATCCTCAGAGTGCTGATCTTGCAGACTGAACTTTCTAAGCGCTCGTTAGAGGAAGAAGGGTGAAATAACTGATCCTCAATCAGCACTTTCAGCTGTGAGCCGCACACCAGCAACTGAATCCTGAGCTTTCAGATCTCACCAGAGCTTCTACAGTGATGGAGTGTCAGAGTGTGTAGAGGACGTGTTAACCTACTTTCATGTATCTGAGCTTTTGTGTACGTGTACTGTGTCATGACGAATGGACCAATAGAAATGCTCCAAAATAGCCTGGAAAAAATTCTGGTTCCATTGACTTAAATGTAGAGACAGTTTTGGGCCTTTCCTGTAAAGTTGGCATTTAATTTTGTAATAATTTTTTTAAAATGTACTAAATTTTTTTTACTATTTTAGTTTTTCTACATCATTTAAACACAACAGCAAAAATTTAATAACGAATGGACCAATAGAAATGCTCCGAAAAAGCTTGGGCAGAACTCCGGTTCCATTGGCTTGCATTGAAAGTAGAGACAGTTTTGGGCCTCTCTTGTAAAGTTACCATTTCATTTTTAATTAAATTTTTAAAAATTGAATTCATTTTTTAACTATTTTAGTTTTTCTACATCAATTAAACACGACAGCTGTTGTTTATGTTGTGCAAAAATGTAATGACTATTAGACCAATAGAAATACTCCAAAATAAGTTGGAAAAAATTCTGGTTCCATTGACTTGCGTTGAAAGTAAAGACAGTTTTGGGCCTCTCCTATAAAGTTACCATTTCCTTTTTTATTTTTAAAATTAAATTAAATTTTTGCTATTTTAGTTTTTCTACATCATTTAAATATGACAGCTGTTGTTTATGTTGTGCAAAAATTGAATGACTATTGGACCAATAGAAATGCTCCAAAATAAGTTGGAAAAAATTCTGGTTCCATTGACTTGCATTGAAAGTAGAGAAGGTTTTTGGCCTCTCCTGTAAAGTTACCATTTAGGAGACACTTGTTTTATATGTATCTAAATTTTTGACTATGTTTATTTTTCACTGTCATTCAAACACAGCCGCTGATGTCTACACTGTGTGAAAACCTTATGACTAATGGACCAATAGAAATGCTCCAAAATAGCTTGGGAAGAATTCTGGTTCCATTGACTTGCATTGAAAGTAGAGAAGGTTTTTGGCCTCTCCTGTAAAGTTACCATTTACTGTTTTTACATTTTTTAAAATAAAATTAAATTTTTACTATTTAGTTGTTACTAATATTCAAAATACGGAACATCTGTTGTTTACGATGCGTTTAACAATGAGATGGACTATTGAACCAATAGAAATGCTCCAAAATAAGTTGGAAAAAATTCTGGTTCCATTGACTTGCATTGAAAGTAGAGAAGGTTTTTGGCCTCTCCTGTAAAGTTACCATTTACTGTTTTTAATTTTTAAAATTAAATTAAATTTTTACTAATTTAGTTGTACTACATCATTCAAATACGACAGCTGTTGTTTACGTTGCGTAAAAATCGAATGACTATTGAACCAATAGAAATGCTCCAAAATAAGTTGGAAAAAATTCTGGTTCCATTGACTTGCATTGAAAGTAGAGAAGGTTTTTGGCCTCTCCTATAAAGTTACTATTTCGGAGATATTTATTTTTCTTTGGAGAGCCAATGAGGACATCCCAGCCTATCAGAGTCTGATTTAGTCTGGTTTAATCTTTCTTCAGTAAATATTAATGTAATATTAGCCTAATTAAACACAGACTCCAAGGAGCTCCTTTAAACATTGACCGACTACCAGCTCATTAGGTAACCGAGCAGCTGTCAGCGCTATAGAGGTTCAGCAAAATAGTAAACACAGACTTGTGTCTCCGTCTCTCTCGTCTCCTCCACCCGGATAGTAGTAAGACGTTGGTGTGTCTCTGGGCGTGTACGAGAGCGTGCGAGCGCGTCTGCTCGTCTCCTGCTCGGCCGACTGGTTCAGGGAGATAGCAGCCAGACGTTATGTGTCATCGGAAAGGCCGGCCGGCGCTGCTCTCGCGCTCTCGCTCGCGCTGATGTCACGGCCGCTCTCTCACCAGACCCGAAACCTCACCCACCTCGCCGGCTCCGCTCAGGCAGGAAGTTCAACAAGTTGTTATTGCTTCCTCCCACACGCACCTGATACAGATCTGACCTTTTCTTTGAAGTCTCTGCGTCCTCTTTGAACCTCCTGATTGAAAACTGGCGTATGAATATGAATATACGTTAAGTTCCTATAGAGCTGTCGCTCGTCTGCGATGGAATCACTGCATGGAGTCGATTTGAATTGAACATTTCTTCCTGTAAAACGAGTACAGCTGCAGCGATTATTTAGTATACATCTATATTTTGTGTGATTAATCGCGATTAATCACGTTTTTCCTTCTTCTTGGGGTCAGTTATTTCCCCATTCAGCCAGTTACTGAGACAGACCAGTTTATTTACATTTAGTAGATATCCATATGTATTAGGGCTGTCAATCAAATAAGAAATTGAGCTAATTAATCGCACAATTTGCTGTGATGAATTGCGATTATTCGCAGTTTTTCTTCTTTTTGAGGTTAGGTTAGTTCTCCATTATATCCATCCACTTACTGAGACAGACCAGTTTATTTACATTTAGTAGATATCTATATGTATTAGGGCCTCGTCAAATCAATAAGAAAATTGACGTAATTCATCGACAATTTTGCTGTGATCGAATTGCCGATTATTCGCAGTTTTTCTTCTTTTTGAGGTTAGGTTAGTTCTCCATTATATCCATCCACTTACTGAGACAGACCAATTTATTTACATTTAGTAGATATCTATATGTATTAGGGCTGTCAATCAAATAAGAAATTGATCTAATTAATCGCACAATTTGCTATGATGAATCGCGATTATTCGCATTTTTTTGCATTTTTGAGGTTAGGTTAGTTCTCCATTATATCCATCCACTTACTGAGACAGACCAGTTTATTTACATTTAGTAGATATCTATATGCATTAGGGCTGTCAATCAAATAAGAAATTGATCTAATTAATCGCACAATTTGCTATGATGAATCGTGATTATTCGCATTTTTTTTGCATTTTTGAGGTTAGGTTAGTTCTCCATTATATCCATCCACTTACTGAGACAGACCAATTTATTTACATTTAGTAGACATATATTCGGACTGTTGATCAAATAAGAAATTGATCTAATTAATCGCACAATTTGTTATGATGAATCGCAATTATTCGCATTTTCCTTCTTACTGAGGTTAGGTTATTTGCCCATTCAGCCAGTTACTGAGACAGACCAGTTTATTTACATTTAGTAGATATCTATATGCATTAGGGCTGTCAATCAAATAAGAAATTGAGCTAATTAATCACACAATTTGATGTGATTAATCGCAATTTCTTTCCTTATTTTTGAGGTTAGTTTAGTCTTCTATTGCATCCATCCAGTTACATAGACAGACTAGTCTATTTATATTTAGTAGATATATATTAGGACTGTTGATCGAATAAGAAATTGATCTAATTAATTGTACAATTTGCTGCGGTTAATCATGATTAATCACATTTTTCCTTCTTTTTGATGATGGGTTTGTCCTCCATTACCTCCATTCAGTTACTTAGACAGACCAATTTATTTATATTTAGTAGATATATATTAGGACTGTTGATTGAATAAGAACGTGATCTCATTAATCACACAATTTGCTGCGATTAATCATGATTAATCACAATTTTTTTCCTTTTTAAGATAAGGTTACTCCTGCATATCATTCATCCAGTTACTGAGACAGACCAGTTTATTTTTGAGTAAATACCATCTTGTTGCCACCATGTCCTGAACGAGTGATTCCTGATTGGACAGCATGTTGACACAGAAATTTCAGAGTTTACAAATTTTTATAATCAACATTTTCGATTATATCGACTAATCGGTGCAGCCCTACATCACACACAGGCCCTGATTTCTAAAGGTAGTAACACCTGTGCTGAGTGAACCGAGCCTCTTGTGTGCGTGTACTGTGAACGTTTCTGATTGGATCTTGTGACGGGAGGACGGGCGCCGTGCTTGTGTCTCTCGCTGAGCATCGTTGAGCATCCCATTCCAAAACAATGGGCAGTGTCTGAGCTGTTGTCGCTCACACTTGTTGTTCCAGCACTTACGCTTGTCTAGGGCAGATCTAGCAGACGGTGGCCTCCTCGTGTTTTCACGCCGCTGAGCTCCTCGGTTATGCTCCATTGTTGTGTGTGTGGTGATTGCATGACTATGTGCTTGATTTAATCCACTTCTTAGTAAAGGGTGTGGCCGAAACACCTCAGGAGGCGTGTGCGTGTAGTAAACAGGCGAGTCACGTTGTTATGATCCTAGTGTGCGTGTAGGTGGCAGCGCTCTGGTCTGAGGAATGTTTTCCGTGACGTTCTCTGGTCCCACCCATCCATCCTTGCAGATCACGTACACCATACATGCTGATGGTCTTCTCTGGGTAGAGATGAAGACATCAGGGTTGAAGATCTTGATCGGACTTCTAGTACTACCTAGCTCCTAGACTTGAACCCAATGTGATCTAGTGGACCACCTGGGTGGAGGTGTTGGCTCTATGGATCCTCGGCTTTAGTAGCCACGGCGCTGTCCAGCCATACAATGGTGTTTGATCTTTGTTGCATCATAACAACCTTTGAAGTGCTAAGGCAACAGGAACCACAGCAAAAAGAGGAAGTGGCAGCCACGCAGCGCTCCTACAACACAATCAGCAGGTCCATCAGTCAGCTGACCCGCCAGGGTGCGGAAGGACCGGCCCGTTTGGGGAAGTGTGACGTGAAGCCTGTGTGCGTCAAGTGAGACCGCACACTGACCCCACATCATATACAGTCACACCTCCTACACCTCACACTGACCCCACATCATATACAGTCACACCTCCTAACACCTCACCACTGACCCCACAACATTTACAGTCACACCTCTACCCTCAAACTGACCCAATTCCTATAGTCACACCTCCTACACCTTCACACTGACCACAATCATTTACTGTCAAACCTCCTACACTCACAATGACCACGCATCATATACACGTCACACTCCTACACTCACACTGACCCCCAAATTTCATTTTCAGTCACACCTCTACACACACACTGACCCACATCATATACAGTCACACCTCTACACCACACACTGACCCCCACACCCTATACCAGTCACACCTCTACGCCCTCATCCACTGACCACACCATCATATACAGTCAACCACTACACCCACCACTGACCCCACACCTATATACAGTCACACTCCTACACCATCACACTGACCCCACATCATATTACATCACACCTACTACACTCAACACTGCCCTCACACCATATACAGTCACAACCTCCTACACCACAAGCTGACCCCCAACATCATATACAGTCACACCTCCTGCACCTCACACTGACCCCACACCATATACAGTCAGTGTGGTTGAAAACACACCAGTGAATCAGTGACTCTAGAACCATGACAAACGCTGTGATTGGTTAGAAGCTCATTTGCATACATCAGTACAGTAGGAGGTGTGACTGTATATGATGTGGGGTCAGTGTGAGGTGTAGGAGGTGTGACTGTATATGATGTGGGGTCAGTGTGAGGTTGTTGGAGGTGTGACAGTATATGGGTGTAGGGGTCAGTTGTGAGGTGTAGGAGGTGTGACATGTATATGATGTGGGGCAGTGTGAGGTGTAGGAGGTGTGGACTGAATATGATGTGGGGTCAGTGTGCGGTTGTAGGAGGTGTGACTGTATATGATGTGGGTGTCAGTGTGAGTGTAGAGTGTGACTGTTATGATGTGGGGTCAGTGTGAGGTGTAGGAGGTGTGATGTATATGGTGTGGGGTCAGTGTGAGGTGTAGGAGGTGGACACTGTATAGATGTGGGTCAGTGTGAGGTGTTAGAGGAGGTGTGACTGATATCTGGTGTGGGGTCAGTTGTGAGGTGCTAGGAGGTGTGACTGTCTATATGGTGTGGGGTCAGTGTGAGGTGTCGGGTTGTGACTGTATATGATGTGGGGTCAGTGTGAGGTTGTAGGAGGTGTGATGTATTTGTGTGGGGGTCAGTGTGAGGGTAGGAGGTGTGACTGTATATGATGTGGGTCAGTGTGAGGGGTAGCGAGGTGTGACTGCAATATGGTGTGGGGGCAGTGTGAATGAGGTTTGTAGGAGGTGTGGATGTATATGGTGTGTGGATCAGTGTGAGGTTGATGTAGGACTGGTGTGACTGTATATGCCATGTGGGTCAGTGAGTGGTGTAGGAGGTGTGACTGTATATGATGTGGGCGTCAGTGAGTTGGTGTAGGAGGTGGAATTATTTGATGTGGATCACGTGTGTGGTGGTAGGAAGGTGTGACTGTATATGGTGTGGGTCAGTGTGAGGTGTAGGAGGTGTGACTGTTATGATGTGGGGTTCAGTGTGCAGGGATGTAGGAGTGAGACTGTATATGATGCTTTGGGTCAGTGTGTGGTGTGGAGGTGTGACTGTATATGATGTGGGGTCAGTGTGTGGTGTAGGAGGTGTGACTGTAATTATGTGCGAGGTCAGTTGTGCAGGTGTAGGAGGTGTGACTGTATATGATGGGGGGGGGGTTGGGGGCTCGTCTGAAGGCGCCAGGAAGAAGATGAAAGCCCCAAAACCACATTCCAGTCGCTGACGCGCCACTACAGACAGATGAAACACAGGCAGGCGGTCGTTTGATCACCCTCACCTCCTGCACTCGCCTGTTTCTGGTCTGACCACAGCTGCGGCACGCCGAGCGCCTGGACGCCCACCGGAGGAAGTTCAGGGTTGAAGAACCACACGGTGTGAAAACAACAAAAACCTTCGCAGTAAAAATCTGCTCACGCTTTATATATTAATATTAAACCATATGTGTTGTGTTTAAACCTCTGACCACTAGATGGCAGTGTTGTAATCCATCTTCAGCTCCACTCCAACATTAACAAGCAGCACAAGGACGCAGTGCTGTTGTAAACATTGATAAACCTGTTCATACAGTGGAGTGATTTAATAGTAGGATTTAAAAAATCACAATATATCACTTTACCTGCAGTATCACAATATATCACGATATATGGAATATATCTGCGGAGAGCAGAAACCCTTTTTATCAAAGAGATTAAAGCCGATCAGAGCATTTTTATTGGTCCAGCCATCACGAAGTATTGACACAGTGTGAACTGTAGAGTTCAGGAGATACTGTACATACTTGCTTTTCATTGGACAGTAACGGAAAAAGGTGTTGCCTTGACTGAGCGTTAGGATTATTTATTTATTAATTTTATTTATTATTAATTTTATTTATTTATTAGTTTTATTTATTAGTATTAGTTATGGTTGCCAAACTATATTGTTATTAGGTTTTGGTTTTCTGACAGATCTTCTCCATGTAACTCGTCCCACAGTTTTTGAAATATTAAATCCGTTCCAGCTCCAGAGTGTCCGGTCTGATTGTGTGATTCGGACTTAGATATGAAGCTTTTTTGAGTACGGATGCACGGGAGATTCAGATAACAAGGATTTGTTCCGGAATTTTCTCCCATCAGGAGAATGAATAGGATGGAAAAGTTCACGCAATCTACTGAATTCTGCTCCACCCACAGACCAGTTTCACACACACTGAACCTCAGAGCAGAACCCCGACACGACTGCAGAGGCTGGTTAAACCAAACCCCCCCCAAACCCCCCTTCGGGGGTTTTCTTTTTTTTTTCTTTGTCGATTTTTTCATCCCCTCTTTTCCCCATAGATCCCATTCATTGTCAGACACCCAAAACACTCATGGTTTATTTAACCTACAGCATCAAAACTGCTCGACTCACTAGAGAAGACCAAAACTTAATCCACAGATATCTGACCCACACTCTCCTATTAGTCGTTAATTACATCCTGTTCCTCCACTTCGACTCCATTCATCTTCAATGCCACACCCCAAACATCATGGTTTCATTTAACCAACTGCCTCACACCCCGAGCAGACCCCCAAACACACTGACCCTCACTCCTCTACTTGTTGTTTATTCATCCCTCACTCCTGGCACTGCTTAAGCGGCACCACCGTCCTGCGTTTCCTTCACTTTTCTAGTTAACTCTGTATTATTCTAGAGAGAGGACGAGTAAACATACACTAACAAATATGAAAGATTAATAATAATAATATATATTAATAATAGAAGAATGTTTATATACTCTTGCCACGTATTTCATAGCTAGCAGGAGGCTTTGCTGTTGAGTGTCTTGCCTGGAATGATGGTGAACGCTGGGAATGTTGAAAAATTCGGGAACGTTTCAAGTTTTCAAGCTTTCGCTTTTGATTTCTTGGTCGTGTGTGCGGGTGTCCGGACCTGCTCGGGTGCTCCGTCTGCGTTCCTGCTGGACTCGTCTTCCTGGGCGTGTGGAAAACCCCGCTGTGTAAGCGTGTTTACAGTCCTGTAGTGATGCGTCATGTGATTGTCTGTGTTTGGTTCTTGTTTACGTGTGAGCAGCTTCCTGGTGGTCTGCGTGCGGTATGTGTGGGGTGTAGGTCGTTAACGCTGCTCACCTGCAGAGGTTCTGTGTTTGTTGGGGTTTGTACACAGTTTGTGTGTTGTTTTGTGTGTTGATGGTTTAAAACAGGTCCTGCACCTTGAACAGCTCTGATAAGATCTCTACCTGCAGTTACAGGTATTTAAAAAGCTCCTCCCACCTTCAGGCTACCTCATCAGAAGGGGGTCTCCTGGCCAGTAAAGCGGGAACCCTGGTCCGGGGCGTCGGTGGGCGTGTCCTTGTTGTTGGAAGTGTGCTGTTTAAAGGAAACGAGAGTTGTGTGTGAGAGAGAGTGTGTGTGTGTGAGTGTTACTGCACATGTGTGAGAGTGTGTATGTGCATGAACCTGTGTGTGTAAGAGAGAGAGAGTGAGTGTTAGTGTGTGTGAAACAGAGAGGGAGAGAGTGTGAGTGTGTGTTAGTGCATGTGTGTATGAGTGTGTGTGTGTACCTCAAACCCAAATAACAGTAAACACATTCTGTGGTGTTGAGGTTCTGGATTCTGAGGTGGTCTGTCCATTCAGTGGTGTTGAGGTTCTGGACTCTGAGGTGGTCTGTCACTTCTGTGGTGTTGAGTTCAGGACTCTGAGGTGGTCTGTCCATCTGTGGTGTTGGGTTATGACTCTGGGGTGGTCAGCTCCATTCAGTGGTGTTGAGGTTCTGGACTCTGGGGTTGGTCAGTCATTCAGTGGTGTTGCAGGTTCTGGACTCTGAGGTGGTCGTCATTCGTGGTGTTGAGTGTTCGTGGACTCTGGGTGTGTCAGTCCAGTCGGGGTGGTTGTTGCATAGGCTCGGACTCTGAGGTGGTAGACCATTCTTTGGTGTTGAGGTTCTGGACTTCTGAGGTGGTCTGTCCTTCTGTGTGTTGAGTGGTTTGGACTCTGAGGTGTCTGTCCATTCTGTGGTGTGAAGGTTCTGGATTCTGAGGGGTATGTCCTCTGTGTGTTTAGGTTCTGGCTCTGAGGTGCGTCTGTCATTCTGTGGTGTTGAGGCTTCTGGACTTGGGGTGGGTCAGTCCATTCAGTCGGTGTTGAGGTTCTGGATCTAGGGTGGGTCAGTCATTCAGTGGTGTTGAGGTTCTGGACTCTGTAGGGTGGTCGTCCATTCGTGGTGTGAGGGTTCTGCGACTACTGGTGGTGGTCAGTCCATTCGGTGGGTGTTGAGGTTCGGGGACTCTTGAGGTGGTAAGTCCTTCAGTGGATGTTGAGTTCTGGACTCTGAGGTGGTCTGTCCATTCGGTGGTGTTGAGGTTGCTGGGTCTCTGAGGTGGTAGTCCATTCGGTGGTGTTGAGGTTTCTGGACTCTGAGGTCGGTCAGTCCATTCACGTGCGTGTTGAGGTTTCGGGACTCTGCGGGTGGTCAGTCCATCAGTGGTGTTGAGGTTTGGACTCTGGGGTGGTCAGTCACTGTCCACCTTCCTGTTGATTGTGTCTGTATCTCCTTCTGCTCATGCGAGGAGCTTCTTTCTTGAATGCTACACGTCCTATCGACCCACAGTTGGTGGTTTCTATCTCTACGTGAAGGATGGACAGAAACACCTGTAGATGTTCTCAGATCTGGAGCTTTCCGAGCTCCTGCGGCTGAACTGGGGCCGCTTGTTCTCCGTTGTGGGTGTGACGCCTCTTAAGCTTCCCCGGCCAGGAAAAGCAGCTTAGGTGACTTGATCTTTGGCCCACACACATACTTGCATGCGCTCGCACGTGCTAGCTGCAAATACTGCCCCTCACCAAGGAGTGACCACAAAGCTTTTCATCACCTCACCATCCCAGAGCAGCTGTCAGGTTCCAGTCATGATGACCCTGAACCCAAGCAAGCGATGCCCAGGTGAGCTCCAGGTCCTCCAAATGCTTCTCTTTGGCAGTCCCATCAGCCACATTCCTGAGCTGAAGGTCGTCCTATCAGTCCAGTCCATTGATCTGGACCCGTCACGCATTGTCCTGCTGCCTGCCGTGGCCTTTGATCTCATTACGCGAGAGCGTGCCGGGATTAGGCGTCCATCAGAGAAGGCTTTTCATGAATGAGAGAGAGAGAGAGAGAGAGAGAGAGTGAAAGAGACAAAGAAAGAGAGAGAGAGAGGCACTCTGGTAACATCTGGCCACATCTGTCTGGTCTCGGAATGCTATCATTCCGGTGTTACTTATCGCCTCTTCCCCAAAACTGTTCCGTGCACCGCTAATTCATTTCCCCCCCCCCCTTCTTAAAGAACCAACCAATCTGGTCAGTGACGGCCAGCCAGAGTGGTTAGTTGTGAAAAGGGTTGTTGTAGTCGTGTGATAGGAACCAGGTGTAATAACACTAAATATATATATATATATATAGTATTATGACTGTTTTATATATATATATATAGTATTATAACTGTTTTATATTTTTATATATATATATATATATTAGTTTCTGTGGAAACCAAACCATATTTACTGATAACAGTACACAGGGGTAGCATATATAATGCAAGTGGTCCTAATATAGAGCCCTGTGGAACACCATACTTTACTGCTGTACATACAGACGACCCACCATCTGTATTATAACATTAACTGATTGTGATTTCTGTTGATCCAGAGAAACTAAAGCTAGTAAAGATCTTTATAGATGTAGTTAGAGCTTTGTAAACTATCACCAGGTCATGTGTTAAGAATGTTATACCGTTATGTGTGATATTAGAATCGCGAAGTGTAATGAAGGATACTCTGCTGGCGCTACGGAACTCTGAATGAAGAGGGTACGTGATTGGTCGGTTGATTGGTCAGATAGTAGCTCAGTGTGCTGTACTGACGGTCAGCTCCGTGTGTGTGAGCTCGCTGTTGTGATCTGTGTTTGTTTGTGTGCTCGTTTTGCACCCTGCTGTTTATTCAGCTCTAATCCAGAAGCTCCCAGGGGTCACCACATCACCAAACACTGACCAGAGAGGGGGCTGTGGGGGAGAGGGCGAGGAGGAGAGGAGAGAGTGAGCTGAGAGACGAGAGAGGAGACGAATAGAGGAGAGAGAGAGAGAGAGAGAGAGGGAGAGCGAGAGGATGAGCACACGAGTGGGAGAGAAAGAGAGAAAGCATGAGAGGAAAAAGAGAGAGAGTGACGAGGGTTGGAAAAGAAAGAGAAAGAATGTGAGAGAGAGCATAGAGAAGGAGAGAGAGTAGAGAAGGAGAAAAAGAGGGAGAGAGACGGAGAAAGAGAGAGACAGAGAGAGAGAGAGCACGAGTGGACAAGTGGGGAGAGAAAGAAAGAGAAAGAATGGGAGTGAGAGAGTAGAGAAGGAGAGACTAGAGAAGGAGAGAAAGAGGGAAAGAGTAGAGAAGGAGAAAGAGAAAAGAGAGAGAGTAGAGAAGAAGAGAAAGAAAGAGAAAGAATGGGAGTGAGAGAGTAGAGAAGGAGAGAGAAGGAGAGAGTAGATGAGGAGAGAGAGAGTGGAGAGGGGCGAGAGAGAGTGCGTATGGTAAGGAGAGAGAGAGAGAGAGCGAAGAGAGAGGAGTAGAGAAGGAGAGAGAGAGAGAGAGAGTGAGTGTGAGAGACAGAGTAGAGAAGGAGAGATGAGAGCGAGAGAGAGTAGATAAGGAGGGAGAGAGAGAGAGTAGTGGAGTAGTGAAGGAGAGAGAGAGTGAGAGGGAAAGAGGAGCGAGATGAGCGACGATGAGAGCCGAGAGTAGAGAAGGGAGAGCGAGAGAGAGAGTAGGAGAAGGAGAGCGTAGTCGAAGGAGAGAGAGAGAGAGAGAGTTAGAGAAGGAGTGAGCGATAGAGGAGAGAGAGAGAGCAGAGTAGAGAAGGAGAGAGAGAGAGAGAGATGAGGAGAGGATGAGGAGAGAGAGAGCTGACGAGAAGCGCGGTTTAGGGCTTTTCCTAATGCAGTCCCTTCTACAGAGGCTTTATGCTGTCACACACACGGGGGGCATGTGAGTGGGCCGTGCTGGTCTGGACAGATTAGAGCTGAGCATGTGAATTAATCCATGTGGGTCTGTACGGCCGGCACGCCACCACAGCTGTCACCGCGTATACGACTGACTGTGAGCGCTGTACTTAGTATCAGTACTTAGTATCAGTATGTAGTATCAGTACTTAGTATCAGTATGTAGTATCAGTTAAGTACTTCATCACTGCAGCTCTGATTACTCTCTGATCATCACTACTGTTTCAGTCTGACTGTGTTTGATCAGCGTCGTGGTCGTGGTCCAGTCAGAGATCTTGTTGTGATGGACTGGCGCAGGTTAGACGGCGCCCCCCTCAGACAGTAGAAGACGCTGTGGGTCAGGAAGGTGGGCCGCAGGCTCCGTGTGTCTGTTTACTGTATGATAACATAAAGACCCTCTCTAATGTCTGCAGTAGTTCAGTACTGGTACCGCCCCGGCCCGGCCCGGCTGGGTCAGAACCGAAACACGAGAACAGTCAGGTGTTGTTTGTGTCAGGTTTGCAAATTACACATAGGTGTTTCATTGTGTTCTTCACCGCCTCCAGCGAGCATGCAAACGTTTATGCAAACTTCAGCAACTCTACTGATACATTACACTTCCTATAGCACAACAGCTATACTGTTCATTTACCTATAGATCAATAATCACTGATCAAACAGTTTTTAAAACCAGTAAAATTATATATATATATATATATATATATATATATATAAAACATACAGTACTGTGTTAAAATCTATTATAACCAGACAGGAAACTTTTATTTACTCACGTAAAACACCTTTCTTGATTATACATTAATCAGTCATAATAGAATAACTAGTGCTATTTACCTTTATTATTAAATATTAATCAGTATTATTAATAGAGTACGTAGTGCTTTTTACACTTTTTTATTAAATATTAATCAGTAATTAAATAGAGTAAGTAGTGCTTTTACACTTTTTAATTAATATTAATCAGTATTAATAGAGTAAGTAGAGCTTTTACACGGATATTATTAAATATTAATCAGGTAATAATAGAGTAAGTAGGGCTTTTCTCACACTTTATTATTAATATTTATCAGTATTAATTAGAGTAAGTAGATCTTTACACTTTATTATTTAAATATTAATCAGTATTAAATAAAGTTAAGTAGAGCTTTTACACTATATTATTAAAATATAATCAGTATTAATAGCAGTAAGTTGTGCTTTACACTTTATTATTAAATATTAATCAGTATTAATAGCGTAAGTGGATTCTTTTTTACACTTATTATTAAATATTTAACAGTTTAATAGAGTAAGTAGTGCTTTTTACATTTATTATTAAATCTTAAACAGTATTAATAGAGTAAGTAGAGCTTTACACTTTATTATTAAATATTAAAACAGTATTAATAGAGTATGTAGTGCGTTTTACACTTTGTTGATTAAATATTAATGTATTAATAGAGTATAAGTAGTGTTTTACACTTTATTATTTAAATTATTAACAGTATTAATAGAGTAAGTAGAGCTTTTACACTTTATATTAAATATAATCAGTATTAATAGAGTAAGTAGTGCTTTACACTTTATTATTAAATATTAAACGGATTGGGGAATGTGCAGGAGGGTAGTGTATGTAGTGCTGTTTACACTTTTATAATTATTAATCAGTATTAATAGAGTAAGTTGAGCTTTTTACACTTTATTATTAAATATTATCAGTATTAATAGAGTAAGTAGTGCTTTTACACTTTATTATTAATATTAATCAGTTGAATAGAGTAAGTAGTGCTTTTACACTTTATTATTAAATATTATCAGAATAATAGAGTAAAGTAGATCTTTTACACTTTATTATTAAATAGTAAACAGGTAGTATAGAGTAAGTAGAGCTTTTACACTTTATTATTAAATATTAATCAGTATTAATAGAGTAGTAGCGCTTTTACACTTTTTTATTAAATATTAATCAGTATTAATAGAGTAAGTAGATCTTTTACACTTTATTATTAAATTTTATGTATTAATAGAGTAAGTAGATCTTTACACTTTATTATTAAATATAATCAGTATTAATAGTGTAAGTAGAGCTTTTACACTTATTATTAAATATTATCAGTATTAATAGAGTAAGTAGTGCTGTTTACTCTTTATATTAAATATTACTCAGTATTAATAGAGTAAGTAGATCTTTTACACTTTTTATTAATTATTAATCAGTATTAATAGTAAGTAGAGCTTTCACTCACTATATTATTACTTATTAATCAGTATTAATAGAGTAAGTAGTGCGTTTACACGTTATTATTAAATATTAATCAGTATTAATAGGAGTAAGTGATCTTTTACACTTTTTATTATTATATATTAAAACAGTATTAATAGAGTAAGTAGTGCTTTTTACCTTTTTTATTAAATATTAAACAGTATTAATAGAGTAAGTAGAGCTTTTACACTTTATTATATATATTAAAACAGTATTAAGTAGAGTAAGTAGTGCTCTTTACACTTTGTTATTAATTTAATCAGTATTAATAGGTAAGTAGGCTTTTACACTTTATTATGAACATATTAAAAACAGTAATAATAGGCTGGTAAGAGTAGAGCTATTACACTTTATATTACAATATTAATCCTGTAGTTAATAGAGTACAGTAGTGCTTTTACACTTTATTATTAATATTAAACAGTATTAATAGAGTAAGTCGTGCTTTTACACTTTTATTAATATTATCAGTATTATAGAGTAAGTAGGCTTTTACACTTTATTATTAAAATATTATCCAGTATTATAAGAGTAAGTAGTGCCTTTTACACTTTTTTTCATTATTAAATTATTAATCAGTATTAATAGAGAAGTCGTGCTTTTAACTTTATTATTCAATATTTAATCAGTATTAATAGAGTAAGTAGATCTTTTACACTTTATTATTACATATTAACTGTATTAATGAGTAGAAGAGCTTTTTACCACTTTATTATTAAATATCTAATCAGTATTATAGAGTAAGTAGAGCTTTTACACTATATTATTAAATATTAAATCAGTATTATAGAGTAAGTAGATCTGTTTACCACTTTATTATTATATATTATCAGTATTAATAGAGTAAGTAGATCTTTTACACTTTATTATTGATATATTAATCAGTTTAATAGAGTAAGTAGAGCTTTTACACTTTATTTTTAACTCTAATTAGTATTAATAGAGTAGTAGTGCTTTTACACTTTATTATTATATATTACTCAGTATTAATAGAGTAAGTAGATCTTTTACACTTTATTATTAAATATTAAAACGTGTTAATAGAGTATGTAGTGCTTTTACACTTTTTATTAAATACTTAACAGTATTAATACAGTAAGTAGAGCTTTTTACACTTTATTATTAGACTATTAAACAGTATTAATAGAGTAGTAGTGCTTTTACACTTGTTAATAAATATTAATCAGTATTAATAGAGTAAGTATTGCTTTTACACTTTATTATTAAATATTAAATCAGTATTAATTAGAGAAGTAGAGCTTTTACACTTTTTATTATTAAATATTATTCAGTATTAATAGAGTATGTAGTGCTTTTTACACTTTTTTATTATATATTAAACAGTTAATAGGGTAAAGTAGTGTTTTACCTTTATTATTAAATATTTAATCAGTATTAATAGAGTAAGTAGATCTTTTATACTTCTATTATTAAATATTAATCAGTACTTAATAGAGTAAGTAGTGCTTTTAACTTTTTTAATAAATATTAAACAGCATTAATAGCGTAAGTACGAGGCTTTTACACTTTATTATTCAATATAACAGTATTCATAGAGTAAGTAGTAGAGCTTTTACACTTTATTATTAATATTAAACAGTAATAATAGGGTAAGTTGATCTTTTATACTTTATTATTAAATATTAACAGCATTACTAGAGTAAGTTAGAGCTTTTACATTTTAATTATTAAATATTAATCAGTATAATAGAGTAGTAGAGCTTTTACACTTTATTATAAATATTAAACAGTATTAATAGAGTAGTAGTGATTTTACACTTTATTATTAAATATTAATCAGTATTAATAGAGTAAGTAGATCTTTTACACTTTATTATTAAATATTAAACAGTATTAATAGAGTAAGTATGTTCTGAGCAGGTACTCAGTGGTAGCAGGTATAATGCAAATTATAATTGACCCCAAAACAGAACCTTGTGGAACACCAACAAGATTCACTCTTGGTATTCACTACTGATATTCACTACTGATATTCACTACTGATATTCACTACTGATATTCACTACTGATATTCACTAGTGATGTTCACTAGTGATGTTCACTTTAGCTGTTCACTACTGATATAAGCCTCATATCTACACCTGGTATCTGGTCTATGCTCTCTCTCTCTCTCTCTCTTCTTCTCCTCTCTTCTCTCGTATCTCTCTCTTTCTCTCTTTCTCTCTCTTCTCTCTCTTCTTTCATCTTTCCTCTCTCATCTCTCTCTCTCTCTCTTTATCTCTTTCTCTCTCTCTCTCTCTCTCTCTCTCTCTATCTCTCTCTCTCTCATCTTCTCTCTCTTCTTCTTCTTTCTCTCTTTTTTCTCTTCATCCTCTCTCTCTCTCTTTCTCTCTTTCTCGCTTTTCTCTCTCTCGTTCTCTCTTTCTCTCTCGTCTTCTCTCTTCTCTCTCCTCTTTCTCTCTTTCTCTCTTCTCTCTCTCTCACTCTCCTCCTCTCTCTTTATTTCCCCCCCTCTCTCTCTCTCTCTCTCTCTCTCTGTTTCTCGTCTGTCCAGCAGTTTTGGAGCAGATTACTGAGTGAACAGTTGATGTCGTCCCATCTGTGTGTGGGGGGGGTGCGGGTGTCGTGGGGGTGGACGCTCATGTTTAATCTGTCCATCTCGCGCGTGTAAAACGTGACCGCTCCGTCGCTCAGTCACCTTTTCACACTCGTTCAGACCGAGTCACCCGCGCCGCCATCATCACAACCACATGCACGTGTGCAGAAAAGCGAGTTTATAAAGGATTCACACGTTTACACTACACGCCCGCGCTCAGAACCTGGGCCGGTTCTTTAAAGAGGAGCCCTGGGCCTGAGACTACAATACCCAGCATGCCTCACTCAGATACATCGTAGAAGCTCTCGGTGAGCAGATCCTGCCTGCTGGCCCTTTAATTCCTCTCTA
>CM038728.1:1988427-1990927 GCA_021613375.1 Megaleporinus macrocephalus
CGCAGCTACGAGCAACTCTGCACTGTCCCACCCACCGTAGAGCTGACCGGCACGCTGCCCCCCGTAGACCTCCCGACTAGCAGTAACGAGCAATAACTCCTCCCCCACACATCATCTCTACATTAGGGTGACCCTCTCTCTCTCTCTCTCTCTCTCTCTCTCTCTCTCTCTCTCTCTGTCTCTCTCTCTCTCTCTCTCTCTCTCTGAAGGCACTTTTCAGTGTCCGTCCAAAAGAGCAAAATCCAACTTGCTTGTTGTTTTTGTATATAATACATAAATAGTTTAATAAATTAAAACAAAAGGAAAAAAAAAGCGGAGTTTAAGGAACGGTAGACGCCGATGGGTAGAACTATTGCCTCTGTTGCTGTTTGTCTTGTGTTTTTTGTGCATTTTAAATTATATTTTTGGAAAAATTGACTATCCTCCTCAGACGCGCTGGCAGAGTGACATGGACAGTATTACCATTTTGTTCATGATTATTATTATCATTATTAATTTTTTATTATCACTAATTATTATTATTATTATTATTATTATTATTATCACTATAACCCCCCCACAAAAAAAAACTATTCTATATCTGCCCCGAACTGGAGGAAGATGAATTTGATGACACTCCAGGAACGACAAGCCTGAGAACGGACCTCCCTGTTTATTTAAAAAAACAAACAAAAAAACATCAACGCTTTCTCTTTATTTATTAGATAGTTATTGTTTATTATTATTATTATTATTATGATTTCTGTGTGTTTTGTTTCGTGTCGAAGCTGAGAGGCATTCCGCTATAAGCAAAGTGCGGCGGCCCCCTGCCCAACTTGGTGGCCCCCTCACCCACTTTGCTAGACCGCCGGGTAACTCATTCGACTCGTCAGTGGAAGGAAATGAGCTGATCTTTTTTTTCTTTCTTTCTTTTTTTTTTTTTCATATTTATTTCTCCTCCCTGAGTCAGCATTGGACGAGAAGCTTAATTTATTCGTTGTTCTTTGATTTTGGTATGCATTCCTCACCCAATCAGATTTGGAGAGCTTAAGTGAAGGGAGACGCAGACAGTCATTCATTGTAATGTGAGGTGTGTGTGTGTGTGTATATATATATATATATCACTGTCCAAAGACAACCATAGATCTCCATTTTTATCGATTTTTATTTTTGTACATCATTTGAAGGCGACGGCTGTCGTTTACACTGTGTACAAATTTCAGAATGAATGGACCAATAGAAATGCTTCAAAATAGCTTGGACAAAATTCTGGTTCCATTGACCTACATTGAAAGTAAAGACCGTTTTTGGCCTTTCCTGTAAAGTTTGTTTTTCTTTGGACAGCGACCATATATATATATATATATATACACACATGTATTGTACCCTGACCTAGCCCTCCATCTACGAAGCCACACCGAGACCACCAAAGGAGTGGACGGACCTCCTCCTGGAAGACAACGTCCATCCACGTCAGCGCGGAACTGCGAACGCTCCGGGTCCAAACACTCACGATCACGGCTAACGGAAGTTAGCGAGCACAAGCTAAGAGTGGTGCTAGTATACATGAAGGCTGTCCATTCACTGTTAGCATTAGCATTGTTCACTGAACGGAGCTGGACTGAACATGGTGCTGTTTACGCCAGGCCAGACCTACAGACGAACACTGTATCTCCCTCCTCTTCTCCTCCTCCTCCTCCTCCTCCTCCTCCTCCCCAGATTAGCCGAGCACCTGTTTTCATTTCTCTCTCCATCATTTCCTCCTTTAGTTTTCCTTTGATCTGCACTTAAGTCCAGAGCCCGCAGTGACGAGCCGGGCTTTCGAACACGCCGCTCTCCGTATGGCCTCCGTCTCCGGATCAGGTCACCGACCCCCGACCTGCAGAGGGCCCTCCAAGCTTCCCAGCTAGACTGATCCAGGGTCAGCCCCACCCCCCCCTCTCTCCTTTAAGCCCAGTTCAGTGGGACGCTGAATGTTCAACTGGTCCTTGATCAGCGTCCAGGCCTGCGTTTGCAGACGAGTCTCCTGCGACTAAAAGCAGTACAAACAGAAGAATCTGATCTGAGATCAGACCGGCTGCTCAGAGACTGTTAGGCTGGCTGTAATGGGAGTTTCTCCCCGCTCAGGCGTCCGAGCCCAGAGCGCTCTCACCGTCAGCTCTGTGGCCGCGATGCCTAGAGGTAGCTCTGGGAAGCTTGGCGCGTGCGCCCCCTGCAGGCTGTCTGTGTGAGCGCGCGTGTCTGAAAGCCGTGGTTAAGGGAGATCGGGCCTGAAGGAGTTCGGCGCAGCTGGTCCGGCTCCACTTTGTGGCCATTCTTTGTAAAACATGCACTCTGATTATAGCTGTAAGTTAAACTGCAATACTTACAATAAACACCAAGATTGTCAAATCTGAAGACCAAAACACGGACTCCGCCTCTTTATTACCACTGCTTTCAAAGGGATGTTCCACCAGTCTGATCCACTCACACCAGCACAACACACACTAACACGTCAGTGTCACTGCAGTGAGAATGATCC
>CM038728.1:1993427-1998427 GCA_021613375.1 Megaleporinus macrocephalus
TATAACAGTGTTATTACAGGTTTACAGTTCTGAGTACTGAACTCTCACTGTTACACTATATAACAGTGTTATTACAGGTTTACAGTTCTGAGTACTGAACTCTCACTATTACACTATATAACAGTGTTATTACAGGTTTACAGTTCTGAGTACTGAACTCTCACTGTTACACTATATAACACTGTTATTACAGATTTACAGTTCTGAGTACTGAACTCTCACTATTACACTATATAACAGCGTTATTACAGGTTTACAGTTCTGAGTACTGAACTCTCACTGTTACACTATATAACAGTGTTATTACAGGTTTACAGTTCTGAGTACTGAACTCTCACTGTTACACTATATAACAGTGTTATTACAGGTTTACAGTTCTGAGTACTGAACTCTCACTATTACACTATATAACAGTGTTATTACAGGTTTACAGTTCTGAGTACTGAACTCTCCCTATTACTCTATATAACAGTGTTATTACAGGTTTACAGTTCTGAGTACTGAACTCTCGATATTACACTATATAACAGTGTTATTACAGGTTTACAGTTCTGAGTACTGAACTCTCCTTATTACACTATATAACAGTGTTATTACAGGTTTACAGTTCTGAGTACTGAACTCTCCCTGTTACACTATATAACAGCGTTATTACAGGTTTACAGTTCTGAGTACTGAACTCTCAGTATTACACTATATAACAGCGTTATTACAGGTTTACAGTTCTGAGTACTGAACTCTCACTATTACACTATATAACAGCGTTATTACAGGTTTACAGTTCTGAGTACTGAACTCTCACTGTTACACTATATAACAGTGTTATTACAGGTTTACAGTTCTGAGTACTGAACTCTCACTGTTACACTATATAACAGTGTTATTACAGGTTTACAGTTCTGAGTACTGAACTCTCACTGTTACACTATATAACACTGTTATTACAGATTTACAGTTCTGAGTACTGAACTCTCACTATTACACTATATAACAGCGTTATTACAGGTTTACAGTTCTGAGTACTGAACTCTCACTGTTACACTATATAACAGTGTTATTACAGGTTTACAGTTCTGAGTACTGAACTCTCCCTGTTACACTATATAACAGTGTTATTACAGGTTTACAGTCTGTGGCAGCTTTAATAACCTGAAGTGGAGTCCAGACTCACAGCGCAGTAACATGCTGTCGCCACTAGATGGCTGTATCAGCCTATAACTTCACAATCAGAATACATACTGACTGTTTGTGAGCTCTCTGAATATTAATAATCCATTTTTCTTTTAATATTTTTCTATTTTCTATCCTGTCAGGCACAGACACGCAGTTACCCCAGCACTACAGCTAGACTAGGATTTATTAAGTTAATAAATAAATATAATAAACAGAAAGTAGAGCAGTAGTTTAATTCACTGACCACTAGATGGCAGTATGTGTCTATGACTAAGTCAGTAGATTCTGTAGGTTCCTGATGGAGCCCAGTGGTCAGTAATGGTGTTTTGGGTTTATATCCCAGTATAAAGAGCTGTAATGGTTTAACAGGTACTGGGTCTGACTGCAGCTACGCTAGTAGTGATTCTAGTCTGATTAGTTTGCTAGGCTGCATCAACAGTAGCTGCAGTGCTAAACTGTTTATTAGCTCTTCTGTTTATTCATGTCTAGTTAAATCAGGCGTATACACAGTCCTGTCCAATGTCTCTATGTGTACCTCTGTCTATAGACATAGTACTATCAAATTTCTATGTAGACACAGTTCCATCCAATGTTTCTATCTGTGGACACAGTACTGTCCAATGTTTCTATCTGTGGACACAGTACTGTCCAATGTTTCTATCTGTGGACACAATTCCATCCAATGTTTCTATCTGTGGACACAGTACTGTCCAATGTTTCTATCTGTGGACACAGTACTGTCCAATGTTTCTATCTGTGGACACAATACTGTCCAATGTTTCTATCTGTGGACACAGTACTGTCCAATGTTTCTATCTGTGGACACAATTCCATCCAATGTTTCTATCTGTGGACACAGTACTGTCCAATGTTTCTATCTGTGGACACAGTACTGTCCAATGTTTCTATCTGTGGACACAGTACTGTCCAATGTTTCTATCTGTGGACACAGTACGGTCCAATGTTTCTATCTGTGGACACAGTACGGTCCAATGTTTCTATCTGTGGACACAGTACGGTCCAATGTTTCTATCTGTGAACACAGTACTGTCCAATGTTTCTATCTGTGGACACAGTACTGTCCAATGTTTCTATCTGTGGACACAGTACTGTCCAATGTTTTTATCTGCGGACACAGTATGGTCCAGTGCTTCTATCTGTGAACACAGTACTGTCCAATGTTTCTATCTGTGGACACAGTTCTGTCCAATAGCTCTATATGTGGACACAGTACTGTCCAATAGCTGTATATGTGGACACAGTACTGTCCAAACTTTCATTTGTGGACAAAGTAGCATCCAATTTTTCTACCTGTGGACACAGCACTGTCCACACTCCCATTGATGGACACAGTCCTGTCCAATTTCTCTACTATGGACACAATACTGTCCAGTTTCTCTATCTGTGGACACAGTACTGTTCAACTTCTGTCTATAGACAGAGTACTATCAAATTCCTATGTGGACACAGTACTGTCCAATGGCTCTCTCTGTGGACATAGTACTGTCCAATGTTTCTATCTGTGAACACAGTACAGTGCAATGTTTCTATCTGTGGACACAGTACTGTCCAATGTTTCTATCTGTGGACACAGTGCTGTCCAACGTTTCTATCTGTGGACACAGTACTGTCCAAACTCCCATTTGTGGACACAGTAGCATTCAGTTTTTCTACCTGTGGACACAGTACTGTCCAAAGTTGAATTTGTGGACACAGTTTTGTCCAATTTATCTATGTGTGGACACAAAACTGTCCAACATCTATCTGTGGACATATAGCTACAGTGTTTGGATTCTCAAAATACTACACAATGTAAAGTTATCAAATGGTATTGTTTGCCGGGGGACAAGTGTCTCCTTCACAATGACAGTCTTTGAGACTAGTCTTACTCAGGACATAACTTTGTAATAACATATCAATAACATATCAAACATGCTACGATATGATGAAAGCTATATAAGTTCCATCCTGGTCCACAGCTAGCTGAATCTAGTGCTGCAGGAATGCTAGCCAGCTAGCTGAACAGCTAATTAGTGAAGGTTGTCGTGGGTAACGATATGAGAGGAGTATGTTGTGTAATTCACAGCGGACCCCCGGGGGGGTACACGGTGTTGCTGAGACGTTTTAAAGCTCGAGGTTATGCAGGAAGGTGGTGTTGGACGTGGACCAGTCGTGTGGAAGCTCTGTTGGTGTTGGAGCTCCAGAAGCTCTGGTTTCTGTTCCTGGAACAGCGCTGGAGCTCCACTGGGAGCCCCGGAGAAGTTGAGATGTAGAGCAATGTTTGAGCTCCTGCCAGTTATGTGGGTTATGTTTTCATCTATGAGTCATAACCCATCGCTGCCGGGATGATTGGCAGCTCGCGCGGTGACGTTCACGCCCTCGAGGCCTCCTATGGTTTGTGAGTCACCAGGTGAGGTTCGAAATTTGTATTTACTCGCCGAGACAATCCAGCAATCACGGCATCCGTACGGAGCCAGATCCGTACACACGCCAGGAGTTCCTCCTCCGGAGACACACTTCCACAACCGCTCACAGCAGCCAGTGGAGGTAGATCTTTCAGCTTCCATGTCCTCCAAGCTTCCCAGCATTGTTCTGGATCTGAGTCGTTATAGGGTTTTACACTTTTCATCATTTAAAACCAACACTTCTCTGTTTTTAGTCCATTTCACGCACGTGGTGGACGTTTTAGAAGGTTGCTCAGGTTACGATCTGGTCTAGTACAACGTACAATGATAGGATGTTCGAGATGGTTGGAGATGTTGAGATGGTGAGTCTGGTTTAATGTAAATGGAGTGATTTATACTGAACAGGTAGAGAGACGTGACTCCCTCACTCCAGCTGGTTCCTCACAGCTGGAGGTAAAAGCTTCATACTCAGAGTTTCCTATATGGTGCATCATAGACCTTATGAGCTGTTACGACCTGGTCTAGGCTCAGGTTCTACAAAAACACACACAACGGCCCCTAAACTCCTCTCATTAAACAAAAAGACCCCCGTCCCATACGTCCCACAGAGATCTAATAGAATCTAACAGGGGTGCGTTTCCCAAAACGTTCGTAACGTTAAGTACTTCGTAACTTCAGACTTAAGATTCCTACAATTACGAATGTTTCCTGAAAGCCTTCGTAACTAGTCGTTCGTAAATGTAAGAGTAGTCTGAGCCACTCGTAACTCGCTAAGTTCTTATTAACTCAGAGTTTACATGCAGTTCAGTCTCAAAAACACAAGAGGGCGCTAATCAATCTTTTAAAAACGCATTGTTCTGAGCATGGAGGCTACACATATTTATACAAACATTAATTTATAGATTTTAAATCACTTTTGAAAGCGTAACTGTATCACATATGTTACATCCAACGTCAACAATTATCATATCCAACAGTAACGATGTAAACAATAAACTTCTAGAATAAACAGGTGTTTGTTTGTATTGTGGTGTAGTGGGACGTAAACTGCCCTCCACTCTGAAGGTCCTGAGTTCAGTACTGTACATAAACGTATGTTTTATTATTTTTTTTTATTTTAAGGTTGGAATCCTCGTAATCACGTAAACAAACAGTTTAAACTGCTTAAATTATTACATACTTTTAATTAATTTTCCTCCAGTGTTTCAGTCGTAGTAGTAAATTACTTGCGTTAGCGTAGCCGGTGTGTTGAGCTAGGAAGGTTAGTCGTGTGCCTCGGCGTGCTGTAGACGAGCGAAATGTTTTCATTCATTTTTTTTACATAAGTATGTAAATTCCTATTTGTTTTCTTTTTTATTATAATTGTTTACATAACGATACATGGTGGTATAATAATGAGGAAACATGTAAACTCAGTTACTC
>CM038728.1:2005927-2008427 GCA_021613375.1 Megaleporinus macrocephalus
AACAACTCTCTCTCTCTTCATATAAGGTCTAGCTCTCTCGACCACCACTGCTCTCGCTCTCTCTCGTTTGCAGGGGTCTGAGGGGTCAACGGTGTGGCTCACTGTGCCTTTAAGGAACCTAACGTGACCGTCCAACTCAGTGATTGGCTGGTTCTCTCTGCTCACACGAAGAGTGGGGTGGATCTATAGCAGGTCAGTGGGCCTTCTCTGAAGGTCTTAGAGCCCATGATGGTTGCTTGATCACCCTATTATATCAGGTCACGAGCGACTAGATGTCTTCAAGCCTGGACCTGGGTTCCTGTATCCAGTTTCGTAATCACTCTTCAGTCTTTAACTGAACTGTCTATAGGTGCTTCACCTACTAGTCAGTAGGTACTAGATTAGAGTCAATACATACTGTGTCCTTCTCAGTACTTCTCAGTGATATACTAAACACAGTTCTACTTAAGTATGCTGGGGTTATACTAACAAGTATAGAACAGTCTAAGTATATTTAGTATTTACTTGTACTTAATCTTTTGATTGAGATTGTAGAAGTAAGTATTCTTGCTCTGCACAAAAACACATCCAGTACAATATTTATTTAAAATTTGATTTATAAAGATTTATAAAGATACTAATATGTTTATAATCTGAGTGTGTCTTGTTTATTTTACGTGTGTCCACTGGTGAGTAAGTAAACGTTGTTAAGTTCAATTTTAAGTAGAAAAAACTCTTAAACCTAGTCATATACTTTAAAGTACAACAATAATATAAGCAGTAAATTATAAGTATTATGTTTAGTTCACTTAAAGAAAACGTACAAGCTAGTAAACTAACAGTAAAACCTTAAGATTACTTTTAGTGTAGTTACAGTACAAAAGATGTAAACTAGTTTATACTTGGTTTACTACTCTTACACTTAAAGTGTACTTAAAAGTATAATTTTAAAAACTAGAAAGTGGCCAATTTAGTCCCAAGAAGTATTAAAATAGTACATATACGAGTTTACTACTAGTACAATGATATTAGTATAGTAACTGAATAAAGTATACTTAATAAAATTAATTTTAAGTATACTTATTTTCTGTAAGAGTCGCCGCACTCACCTACTGATTACAGTACTGAGTCGTAGGCAAGTAGGTGATTTCGGAAGCAACCTATGTAACCGATTGACCTCCTTCTGTTACTGGATTCCCGGACTGGGAACTGGATTCAGGGTCCAGCTTTGATGACCTCTGAGCGAGACGATGGGAGAACGTATGTAGTCACGACACGCTGTGGACGCATCTCGTAGCTTGCTGTACGTATACAAGTGTCGGCACGTTGGTGGCACATTCAGATGAGCTGACGTGTTTTCTTAGTATACACACACACACACACACTCACACTCAGACACACACCCCTCTGCCACTCCTTACCCACCCAGCTGAGCTTCAGTGCTTGTATGACTGTTCAGGTTTCGCTCTCAGTCACATCAGAAACACAGTAAAACAGAACAGAGAGCACACAGAGGGGGCCGGGCGGTCCGATAAGACAGGAATAGACTTTATCTCACACAATATCATCACAAGACTAAAAGTGTGAGACACAGCACTGACACAGCAAAAGGACAGAACAGTAGAAACACTGATATAATAAATATAATCCTATATACAGTACTGATCCTGTCCAGCAGCCTTTACACAGTGTTCTTCATCAGTGGACACAGGACGCCGCCCACAGGACACTGCTGTCCGGATAGTTTTGGTTGGTTTAAACACTCCAGCAGCAGCAGCACTGCTGTGTCTGATCCACTCACACCAGCACAACACACACTAACATACCAGCACCATGTCAGTGTCACTGCAGTGCTGAGAATGACCCACCTCCCTAATAGTACCTGCTCTGTGGGGGTCCTGTGGGGGTCCTGAAAGAACAGAGTAATAAAGTATACAGAGAATCAGATGAACTACAGTCTGTAAGTGGAGCTCCTGTATGGTCAGTGGAGCTGATACAGTGGACAGTGAGTGGAGGTCCTGTATGGTCAGTGGAGCTGATACAGTGGACAGTGAGTGGAGGTCCTGTATGGTCAGTGGAGCTGATACAGTGGACAGTGAGTGGAGCTCCTGTATGGTCAGTGGAGCTGATACAGTGGACAGTGAGTGGAGGTCCTGTATGGTCAGTGGAGCTGATACAGTGGACAGTGAGTGGAGCTCCTGTATGGTCAGTGGAGCTGATACAGTGGACAGTGAGTGGAGGTCCTGTATGGTCAGTGGAGCTGATACAGTGGACAGTGAATGGAGCTCCTGTGTGGTCAGTGGAGCTGATACAGTGGACAGTGAGTGGAGGTCCTGTATGGTCAGTGGAGCTGATACAGTGGACAGTGAGTGGAGCTCCTGTATGGTCAGTGGAGCTGATACAGTGGACAGTGAGTGGAGGTCCTGTATGGTCAGTGGAGCTGATACAGTGGACAGTGAGTGGAGGTCCTGTATGGTCAGTGGAGCTGATACAGTGGACAGTGAGTGGAGGTCCTGTATGG